>CM077201.1:31913076-31940576 GCA_039654625.1 Rhinogobio ventralis
CTTATTTTGCTCAAGATAAGGATTTATTAAGTCCACATGTCACGCAAACAAGAAACTATGCTTCTAACCCTAACCACAGGTCGAGAGCCGAACCACACACCTTTGCGATGCTGTTTGCGAATGTTTGTTAGAACTATGTTTTTGGGAAACACCGACTCCTTGAACTATGATGATAAAGATGGAATTTGCGACCATAGTTGGCTAACAGCTTTTTTGGGAAATGCACCCCTGAACAATGACATCACTGTTTTCTGCAGAACTCCTTTATAGATTAAATTAACTAATTGATGATCTTTGCAATGGAACTGACTTCTGCTGAACAACAGCTGAAATACAATATAGGTGACTTGACTTGATAGCTAGAAATGGCCAAGCAATGCCTGGTCTTTAATCATGCAGTGTAAGCTCACTGGAAAAGCTCAGGAGGTGTGCACATAATTCAGTCCAGTCCAATTCTGTCCAGTATGAAGCAGTAAAAAAATGCCATCCTTCGTGCATATGAACCAGTGACTGAGCACTATAGACAGCGTTTTTAAATGACTAGTCTGTCAAACTTATGTTGAATTCTCTCGAGGGAAGTGTATATTATTGGGTAGATGGTTTGAGACATGTAAAGCTACCGAGTATTATTATTTGCACAAACTCTTACTCATTGAGGAAAAATAAGCTTAAGAACGTATAGCTCACTATCTAAGTGACTACTGTGCAGCAGGCAGATATTTTGGCAGATGAGTATGTGTTGATGCATAAAAGAAGAGTCAGGGGCTCTTTCTCAAAAAGAAAATGAAGCTTGTCAATCTGATCCTAAAGTTATATTCAAGTCCAAAATTTAGGAAAGAATGAGCCCTTAAGGTAAGGGCATACTGTTGTTGACTATCATCATTTAAAAAGAACACAAATGCGACAGGATGCAGTAACCCACTGTTGGGGAGTGGTTTTGCTTTAAAACTGTCTTCACAATTGTGCCCGGTTTATTTTGGAGTTACTGAGGATTGTTTCATACCTTTTGTGTTTGGGGGTTTGGTTTCTTTGAAAGGTAAGGTTGAGGATCAGTGAACTGTGAAAATATTATGTGATACGGGTTGCTCGCAGTCTTTTGTATTTAGTTACCTTTCTGTGCAGAGTTGGTGTGTGAGAGAAATGTTGCAAGCTTTGGGTATTTCTCATTGTATCCAGTGTGTACTATCCTGAATCGCAGGGTGCCTCGGAGCATTAGTATCAGACTGTTACGTAATTATTGCCTTAAACGAACTAAGATTGGGATGACAGCGTTCCACTGGTGCTGTTCGCTGCTTGTTAAGCGAGACAGGAGTCTCTTTGATTCAGCTCAGTTGAATTCGTTTTTGGTCTCAATGTTCAGGGACCTTTTAAAAGTTTTGAAAGATCAATATCTTTTGGGTCAAATGCCAGAAGGTATTGTCCATTTTGATTTCATCTCTCGATGTGGTGAATGGTTATGTAGAGCATGTCACGTCAAGTCACCCTTATTTATATAGTGCTTTATACAGTATAGATTGTTTCAAAGCAGCTTTACTGGGATAAACAGGATAATATTTTTTTTTTATGATACAAACAGAATTAAGTTATGCTCAATAGTAAACCGTCATTATTCAGTTAAACAGTTCAGTGTTTATTTCAGTTTGGTTCAATAACTGTGTAAGGTTAATCCATTATGGAGTGAGTTCAATTCATCTATAAAGTAGGGGTGGGGGAAAAATTTGATTCTTCGATGCATCACGATGCGGACGTGGACGATTCTGAATTGATTTACAAATGTCAAAAAATCGATTTTCAAAATGTTGATATCGTAATTTTGACGGAACACAAAAGGTGCAACTCTGAAGCACGGGAAGTGCAGTGCCGGACCGTTTGTGGCGTGCACACAACAGAGACGCATGATATTTAAACAAATAACCTGTAGATATCTGAAAAAGTGGGTTTTAGGTAATTTAAATCGAGATTCTAATTGCACAAAAGATAAGAAGAAACCATCAGTGAAAAGATCTTTATAAGTTAAGATTCCTTTTTCTTACCATAGCAAGAATGCCTGGTTATTTAGAGGCTGAGTGAATCGATGGTTTCTGGCAACTAGGGCAACTCTCTGCCATCCCTAAAATTTGCAAATTTGGGCCCAAATCTGGACGGAGTTCCATAGTACCATAGGGTGCAACAAGTGAGAATCTAGACCAAGTGGTAAGGGTGAGAAAATGAGGGCTGGAAGTGAGAAAGGAAGGCAGGCTGAGGATTCTATCTGGAGCCAGTCTGGTAAGTGATTTATGTAATGTGAACCTTGCCAGTAAGTCAGTGCTCTTAGGTTACAAGCCCTATAATATAATTGAAAATTTGGGAGAGCCATCTCCCCCTGTTCTTTAGGGTTTTGCAGAAAACGCAGACGTATTCTGGGGGGTTTCTTGTTCCAAAGATAAGATGAGATTATCTTATTTAAATGAGTAAAAAAAGATTTCTTAATATAAATAGGAATAGTTTGGAACAAATATAAAAATTTAGGGAGCGTGTTCATGTTAATTGCGTTGATCCTATCAATCAAAGAGATGGGAAGCTTAGACCATTTCTCGAGGGATATCCTAGTTTGTTCCAAGAGGGGAGTAAAGTTGAGCTTAAACAGCTCAGAAATATTACCAACCATTAACAACCATACCTAAATATGTAAATTTTATCAGGGGCTAAAATGGATAAGCAGAAAAATAATTATTTTTTGCTGCACGATTTATAGGAAATAATTCATTCATAGAGAGGTTGAGTTTATACCCCGAAATGCGATTTAAAACGCTCAAGTGCCATCATAGCATGAGGGAGAGAATTATATGGATCTGCGATAAATAGTAGCAGATCGTCTGCATAGAGCGATAGTTTGTGCTCACTGCCCCCCTAGATATATCCTGGATAACTGAAGTTGACCGTAGCAAGATGGCTAGAGGTTCAGTCGCCACTGCAAATAATAAGGGGGACAGAGGGCAACCATCTAGTTCCCCTATACAATGGAAAATATTGTGAGCTAGTGTTATTTGTAATGACGTAAGAAAAGGGAATATATCGGTAAACATTTTGGTGCGCAAAAAAATCCTTGGATGGAAACCTGGCTAGTGTCTTTTAAAATGTTTTGTTGATGTGCTATAGAAACAAAACAAACAAAGCCATCTTCACCTTGTTTTAAAAAAACTGTATAAGAATGATGCGTGTCCTTTTTTTAACAAGCACTCTTGATGATTTGTGAATAGATCACCTTGAAATTCAATTTTGGTGTGGGATGTAGTTTTGTAGTTTGTTTTAAAAACATTTTCATTGAGGACTTCTCAATCATCAATGTGTGTGTCATTGTCGCAAGTGTGGTTATGCGGTGATGTTGTCATGAAATTAGGGAAGGCAAATGAATTATAGCCTAGGCCCTAATATTAATTTGGACATAGACCTATAACCCTCAATTATTAACTTTATCGGCGCTCTATATCTATGAGCGCATGCTCTCTCTCTTAGGTTGCTGCACGTTCATTGTTTGTTATGAGAGTTGATTTGAAAACAGCAGATGCCAGTATAGAAAGGAGAAAGCGGCAAGATGACACCTGGTAGCCTGCCAGCAAACATTCTCTGTTTTCTGTTATTTTGTAGTCTGTTATGCTTTGATTTATAATTCTCTTTATCAGTAGTTGTCTGTGGTGTTAAAGTACTGTTAGTATGTCTTTTGGTTCAGTTTATATGTTGTATTGAGTGGATTTATAAACGTAGGTCTAAGCATTTGCATTGCTCATTCATTTTTATGTAGCCTTTTCCCTTTTTGATTTCTTTTTTTAGCAAAATATGGGGAGGTTGTAACAGTGCAACTTGTGCCAGACAAATAAACTTGACTTAAAAATGCTTTAGTGGGTGCACGTGGCTAAATGTTTGGTGTCCTCTGAATGCTGTCACAGGACAGCATGCTGTGGCTGATATTAGGCCTCTTTTGGGGTTGACATTAGAAGATCCCAGAAGCCCTCATCGCCTGTGCAGATGACGATATTAAGGATGCTTGTCTCGATATGGAGTCGTTTATCTTTCCGCTCTCTACCTCTACGTGCCTTTCCAGCTCTATTGGGAAGTAATTGCCTCAACACAATTTAGATTTTCATTTTTGATATTTGGTGTAAAAGCATTAGGGCCACTTTGTTTCATTTGCATATAAAGAGGCGGCCACAGGTTCCAGGGAACATCTGCTGTGGTCTAAATGTGTATTAGATATACAGTAGATAAAGGTGGGTTTGCTTTAATTTTTTCCCTCTGTTCTGGGCTTTTGGGATTATCCTCACCACACAGAGACTGACATCTCCTTATACTGACAGTGAAAACCGCTTTTATTTTCTGTCTTCTCAATAAACTTGCTATACATTTATACTAGGGGTGGGAATGTTTTGGAATCTCAAGATTTGATTTAATTCTTGGGATCATGATACGATTAAAAATGTATTCCTGGTTTTGTATCGAATTTTGATTCAATATATGCATATAGATTTGATTTTAGATTTTATTCTAAACTATTTTATTCATAATAAATTACATTTCCTGCCTCAAGGTTGTGCGTGTTGTGGCTTCACAAATGCTTTGCTGCATACCTCGGTTGTAACGAGTGGTTATTTCAGTCAAAGTTGCTCTTCTATCAGCTTGAATCAGTCGGCCCATTCTCCTCTGACCTCTAGCATCAACAAGGCATTTTCGCCCACAGGACTGCCGCATACTGGATGTTTTTCCCTTTTCACACCATTCTTTGTAAACTCTAGAAATGGTTGTGCGTGAAAATCCCAGTAACTGAGCAGATTGTGAAATACTCAGACCGGCCCGTCTGGCACCAACAACCATGCCACGCTCAAAATTGCTTAAATCACCTTTCTTTCCCATTCTGACATTCAGTTTGGAGTTCAGGAGATTGTCTTGACCAGGACCACACCCCTAAATGCATTAAAGCAACTGCAATGTGATTGGTTGATTAGATAATTGCATTAATGAGAAATTGAACAGGTGTTCCTAATAATCCTTTAGGTGTGTGTGTGTATGTGTGTGTGTATGTGTGTGTGTGTGTATGTGTGTGTGTGTGTATGTGTGTGTGTGTGTATGTATGTGTGTGTGTATGTGTGTGTATATGTGTATATGTGTATATATGTGTATATATATATATATATAAATATTTATATATATATAAATATTTATATATATATATAATATATAATATTTAATATTTAATATTTTATATATATATATATATGAGACAATTTTATTTGTCTTTATCAAAATAATATAAATTGTACATTTTCTATAAAAACACTTCTTTGCTATTGTGGTATAATAAAACAAACATTTATATTAAACTGCAAGCATTAGGTTGCAAAGCTAAACATCTTATAGAAATAAATTCTAAAAATGAAAAGGGTCTTAAGATAAATGCTTGCAATAAATAAGGTTTTGAGCTGCAAATGAAATCTTAACGTTCATTTGAAATTGTCCTGTGATGTGCTTTATCAATGATTCATGGCAGTAAACCATATTTATACAGATTTTTTTTAACAGTAAGAGGGAATCATGAAAATTTCCCCACCTTCTTAAGAACACTTTGCTAATAAAACAGGATGTTTGGATTCGTAGCTGCCTCTGAGGGGTTATTGTGAGATTTCATTTTCATGTTGCTTTGAATGAATCACTTAGACGAGACGACATGGTCTCGCAGGAGTGTTTTGAGTCTTTAGACTTCATTTGATTGGATCTACATATTGGCTATGAGTATTTTTTCCATTAAGGGGAGGCCAGTCGGCATGTTGCAGATGCTTGTAGGCTATATATCTGTTGCTTGAGCGGCTATAATCAGAAGCCAGCATTCACTGTGGGTTTATTCTTTTCAAAATGTTTTATGCTCACTTTTCTGGTCCTCATTTTTAGTTCCTTATTCATTTGGAGGAGCTCATTCACCTTCTTTCTTACAGGTCAGATAATATTCTGTTTGTAGTCATGCTCATGTAAGCTAGTTATTTGGTGTTTGCAGGTTTTCTTTATCTTGAAATAAAAGCAGTGCTGGTATTTGCATGTGATTTGCATATAGCCCCTGGAGGCTGTTTGCAATGGCAAGAGGCTAAAATTCTGTGTTTATTACTCAGACCTTAACAGGTTTTTAGTTTTGTTGAATTTGCATCTCATTTGCATTGTCTCTGCATGGCTGGGAATTGGGGGTTAGATGACCTAAATTGTTTTAATTTTTGAACCATTTTGATTGATTGATTTTTAAGCAAACAGAAGGCCATGGCTGGGACACATATAGATGTTTCTTTCTGTAGTCTCATTGCAAGTAGACAAACACATTGTGATGACGTGGGTTATTAATTTCCCATGGCAACCACTGTCAAGGAAATAGTGTTTGGGTTCAAGACTGGACTGTCACATAACACATCTGTCAGTAGGTCCTTTACATGCAATTAATTTGATTTATTGGGAATTTCATTATTCCCTGCTTAGGCCCTGTTTGTGAAGAAATATGAATATGGATCAATTTGTTCTGACTCTGCCAAAAAACAAAACAAAAACACTTCATACACTGCAGAGTTAAAACCCTGTGCCATGGAACGCACATGGCAAGAGCACCAGGGCGCAAAGCTTTTCTGCCGTAAAGCTTTGTCTTGTACTGTCTTTGTTTTCCAGTGTGCACACTTTTTGTACATGGCTGAGAAAGACTATAAAGCTGGCAATGCTTGAGAAACAGACAAATATTTTCGTGCCAGTGTGCTCAGCTCTGTACATGCCCGCTGAAAGATCAAGTCTGTGACATACAAGGGTGCTTCCCTCAAGCCGACAGTCTGAGAGCTATACGCCTTTCTATCTTTGTTTCCTTCAGTTTCAGACTCTTTCTCTGCCCTGGAGAATCTTTCCTAGTTGTGCAGGAGTTTAAAGGGAATCGACCCTCCTCGTCTTTTGTACCTGCAGCAGGTGATCACTCTGAGCAGGTGGCTGGAGGGAAGGCCAAGTAGAAGGTCTCCACTGTGGAAGCGGTGTAAGTTTTTAAACCTCAATCGCTTTAAAAAGATTTCTTTGTCACATGCAATGGGTGAGGCACCGCAGAGTACCTGTCACCTATCTCAGCCCAGGGGGACGGGAGGAGAAATAAGACTCAAATATTTACCTTCTTTCACACAGAGCATGAAAGCTTGCTCTCACAGCTGCCTTCTAGCACATGCATTCTGAAGTCTGCTTTCTTCATGTCTTGTTTTTTTTGTTGACTTTGTGTTGCATGCATTTCCAATTCCAAATCAAGCATTTACTATCAGACAGGTCCTCCTCCTGTGACAGATGAGACCATCTTGCGCCTGCTGGTAATATCACCCTAAAAACAAAATCTTCTGACTCTCAGAATATTCTATCGGGTGGAACTGCTTCAGATGGTGGAACAGATTTGATGCTAGTCGGCACCAGGAGTGTAAATCGAACGGTTCATCACGATTCGTAACCACAGTCACTCCAGCTGATGGTGACATCACGTGCATACCCTCAATACAGAGCGGCACAAAGCACTTATGCGCATCCCATGTGCAGAATGATGCACTTGAAGCAACACAGAATTACAGCACTCATATGCAACAGTTTGAGCATTTTCTTTTAACAGTTTTAAATTTCAGTGTGAAGAACGATTCATAGCGCTCTATTCTCCTTATATGCAAAACCATACACCATTATCTACTGCAGCACAAAAAATACATAAAAGAAGACTCAATTCTGTGGCCTATTTGTGCTCTGTTTGAGATGCTTTTTGCAAGGCATTAAACAAGCAAATTATAAACTTTCGTGAAGCGCTGTCCGAGCGCCTTTCACAAGCTCTGAAAGGTAATTTAAATGAGAATGAATGTGTTGGCGCACACTGAAACCTGAAGTTTATCAGATCTTAGATAGCCAAACTACTTCCACGCCACTGAATTAGTCTTTCCTCTCTTATCAACTATTTCTTCTGCTTTCTCCTTAATTGTGGAAGCTCGTCCAGTCACATTTGTATTGCGGTCAGGGGTACATTTTGTAGCTAAAACTTGCTGAGCACTGGCTGCGTGTCTGTGGTGTACGTCATCATGCAAGTAGCCAATCATGTTCTGCTCTTTCTGACTGCTGCGCCCTGAATGTCAGTCAGTGAGAAATGCTATAATGTAAATCGAAAAGTTTAAAAATCATCTCACCGTTATTGGAAAAAATTATTGCGATTTTTATATATTGATATTGAATTATTGTCCAGCCCTACGACTGGGTCAGAGCAGTGTTCCCAGTCTGCAGTGGTCAGTATCTATCAAAAGTGGTCCAAGGAAGGAACAGTGGTGAACCGGCGACAGGGTCATGGGCGGCCAAGGCTCATTGATGCACGTGGGGAGTGAAGGCTGGCCCGTGTGCGGCTTGATCAAACAGACGGGCTACTGTAGTTCAAATTGCTGACAAATTGCAAGTTAATGCTGACCACTGCAGACCGTGAATACCCCACAAGAGCTGCAGACTTCCACAGAAAGAATATAACATGAGGATGAGTGAATGACAGAATTTAAATTTTTGGGTGAATCTCATAAGATGATATCCAAGATATTCACTTAAACCTTCTAAGTTTCAAAACAGCAACAACATCAACCTATAAAAAACTACACTGTAAATTTTTTTTATTATTAATTATTTTATTAATTATAAACTTTTCAAAACTATAAACATTGAGAAAATGTTTGTACTTACTTTTTACATGTCCTCCTGCAATATTATTCAGAGACAACAGAACTTCTGGTTAAAAATGTAGAGGAACTCAACATAATCAAGTGTCTCTGTTGGCTTGCCTTATAGGAATCGCCCGGTTTCATTGCTAGACTTGGGCTTGGTTTCACAGACGGCTTAGATTATGCAAAAATTAGGCCTTAGTTCAATTATGACATTAAACGTGCCTTAGAAAAAAACATTACTGGTGTGCATTTTGAGACAAAACCATGGCACTGGCAGATCTTAAAATGTCAGTGCCATTTAAATTGCTTTTCAGTTAAAAAACCTCAAACATGCATGGGCTGTGTAACCTGGGGTATGTTTCTTGCAGCAGTGCAATTGGAATATCCAATTTAGGCTTTTTAAAGTATCAACTGATTGATATTTGCGCTGCCCTTTTCAAATTCAACTACACATGCGCAAATGACTATTACAAGTTTTACAGCCTTGTATCGTAAAGATAACATTGTGGACGGGACTAACAGAAAGGGATGAATCATATTTGACGTTTCATTTTGACAAGAGTAATGATATGCACCTAGGGAGAGGAAAAACTAGGAAATCGCCTCTAATTGACCATGGAAACTTGCATTTGTCATTTAACTAAATAGTTATAGTGTGATGAGATTATTGTTTATTAAACTTTTGAGTGTCATATTTGTGTGTATGAATGAACGGTTATGCTAATAATTAGAATACTTGCTTGAGAATGAGTTTAGCCATCTTTAGTCTAGCGCGCTAATAAACCATTACGTGTCATCATAACAATGTAATTACTATACCTAGTAATCTGTTGAGTTACAGATAGCAGTCAATAAGGCAATAAGCAACATTACCAAATTGTTTTTGTGTCGAGAAAATACAGCCAGTGTAAAATACATGTCACCACACGCTACTAGTGGATTATAAGTAATAATTGAGAGGGATTATTTTTGTCTATACTTCCTGTACAGTGAAAATTCTGCATAGTACACCTTTAAATCTGGCTCTAAACGGAGTGCTTTGTTATGGTTGAGATGATTGAAGACAATGGGGATGTTTAAATCCAGCGGGTCCTGACATATGCTAATGCTGCTGTGCTGTCCTAACCTTTGCAATCCTAATGTCGGTTACATTGGACAACAGCTGCTGTCTTTATTTATTACTTGGTCTGTTTGCCGAGCTAACTGACAGGTGTACGTTTTATTCAAATCTCTCCCTTTGTCTGAATACCTGTCAGCGCTTTGCAAGCAAAAACATAATCGCTTATGTAATTGCTTTGAAATTGCATATAAATATATATCTGTTATTGTTCCCTGCCGTTAACAGCATGTTTGTCACAATATCAAAGGCATGACTGGTTTCTGCAGCCACTTTGAGAGTTATCCTGAAGTAACGTAACACTGCATGACTGCTTTTGATCATAGCACAGAATCATATAAAATAAGGTTTTGTCCTTTGGCAAATTCTGGAATGAAATTTTGATTCAAAGTTGACATGAGCAGTAATTTAGAACTCAGACAATGAAAGCTCTGCTGGTAATGTCATGGTATGAACTATTTCCATAAAACTTATTTTATCTTATATAAAATAATGGTGACGTTTCCACGCAATGAAAGCATTTTATTTTAACATTAGTGACCACGCAATGACTTGGCAGCTTTATCAATGGCTTGAGCGGTTTGACTCCAGGACTATTGCTGTCTTGATAGAGAGCTGTCATCTGCTCATGTGAATAGCAGTGGCTGTCCTGAGGAGAGTTCAAATGGGGGTTGCTCAAAACAGATGGCGCACAAGTGCAATTCAGTGAAAGGCGATAAAGAGTGCAACGCTTATCTGTGAAGGAAAGCTGTGAGGGCGAAAATGACAGCGCACAACGTCTCCATTAATTTGCGCTTGTAGTAATTTAATGTTTATATATTTTAAAGCACTGAATCATTATCGAAACGTGATTATTCAATTCTTAGCATTTTAAATCGGTTATTGACCGAAATCAACGATTCACTATTTAAAAATACATGTTTTAAGATTGATGAATATGCATCTTCAGGATTTGTAATCGATGCATCGAGAAAACCAAGTGAATCGTTACACCCCTACATTTTTAGAGGCGACTGAAAACGGTGGGAAAAACAGCTGCGTGATTGTGATTTCAATAGTCAAGTCAACTTTATTTATATAGCGCTTTTTACAATGCTGATTGTTTCAAAGCAGCTTCACAGTGTTAAACAGGAAAATAATGCAACAGATTTTGATTTGGCTGTACACCTGCTCTGGAGAAAACTGGTCAGTCATCTAGCTCATTTCAATTGTCATATAGCGACAATGTGGGCAGATCAGTAATTTAGTTGATATAGTTAATTTAGTTTAGTAATTAAATTTATTTGGATATTTAGTTGAAATTTTAGTGTCCCCAACTGAGCAAGCCAGTGACAAGGAACCAAAACTCCATCAGGTGGCATAATGGAGAAAAATAAACCTTGGGAGAAACCAGGCTCAGTCGGGGTGCCAGTTCTCCTCTTGCCAATTAACAAACAGTGTATGATTATTATTCTGGCAACCTTACAGGTCAGAAGTCATATTAGGTGACAAGTCATATTAGGTGACAAGTCATATTAGGTGACAAGTCATATTAGGTGACAAGTCATATTAGGTGACAAGTCATATTAGGTGACAAGTCATATTAGGTGACAAGTCATATTAGGTGACAAGGTGACAAGTCATATTAGGTGACAAGGTGACAAGTCATATTAGGTGACAAGGTGACAAGTCATATTAGGTGACAAGGTGACAAGTCATATTAGGTGACAAGGTGACAAGTCATATTAGGTGACAAGGTGACAAGTCATATTAGGTGACAAGGTGACAAGTCATATTAGGTGACAAGGTGACAAGTCATATTAGGTGACAAGGTGACAAGTCATATTAGGTGACAAGGTGACAAGTCATATTAGGTGACAAGGTGACAAGTCATATTAGGTGACAAGGTGACAAGTCATATTAGGTGACAAGGTGACAAGTCATATTAGGTGACAAGTCATATTAGATCTGAATATTCGAAAGATCGGAGGCATCACGCCGGAGACGGGTTTATTGATGACGTGTCGATTAAACAATTGTTAAATAGGAATATTCGAAGGATCAGAGTCATCACGCCGGAAACGGATCCATTGAGGATGCCATGTCGGTGAGCAATTTCAGAGGGGAGACTAATTGGCATGGTCTCTGAAGACACTTCAGGGATGCATTGGTCCTGTCTGGGTGCAGGTCCACCATCTGATCTGGATACGGCCCGGATACGGCTGACTGCAGTAAACCTCGGGATAAACAGAGAGAATAACATTAGCGTAGATGCCATTCTTTTTATGATGTAACGAGTACATCAGGTGTTATGGGAAGTGTTTACTGGTTCTGGCTGACCTAGTTAATGCAGCCTAACAATCATTTAATTGATTTAAATAATATAAATGAAAAATGTTTTATGTGTATGCCATAGTAAAGAGATTTGTTTTTAGTCTAGATTTAAACTGACAGAGTGTGTCTGCTTCCTGTACAATGCTAGGAAGACTGTTCCAGAGTTTAGGTGCTAAATAGGAAAAGGATTGACCTTCTGCAGTTGATTTTGATATTCTAGGTATTATCAACTGGCCAGAAATTTGAGACCGCAATAGACGTGATGGAGTATAATGTGTTAAGAGCTCACTCAATTACTGGGGAGCTAAACCATTTAGTGCTTTGTAAGTAATTAGCAAGATTTTAAAATGTATACAATGTTTAATAGGGAGCCAGTGCAGTGTTGACAGAACCGGGCTAATATGGTCATACTTCCTGGTTCTAGTAAGAACTCGAACTGCTATGTTTTGGACCAGCTGCAATTTATTTATTAAGCGATCAGGGCAACCACCCAGTAGAGCATTACAATAATCTAGCCTTGAGATCATGAACGTATGTACTAACTGTTCAGCATTTTGCATTGAAAGCATGTGCCATAATTTAGATATATTTTTAAGATGGTAGAATGCAGTTTTACAGATGCTAGAAACGTGGCTTTCAAATGAAAGATTGGTAACAAAGAGCACACCCAGGTTCCTAACTGACGACGAGGACTTGACAGAGCAGCCATCGAGTGTTAGACAGAATTCTAGGTTATTACTTGTGGTGTTTTTTTGTCCAATAATTAAAAAAAAAAATTCTGAATTAAGTTGCAGGAAATTACTAGTCATCCAATTTTTTATATCAGCTATGCATTCCGTTAATCTTGTGAATTAGTACGTTTCATCAGGGCATTAAGAAATATAGAGCTGGGTCAATGACAGGAGAAGACATGGCTTACTGTATTTGTTGATTAATCCAACTCACCGGAGTTGTTTGAACTCAGAAAACAGGAGACCCGGTGGCAAGCTAGAGATGGCAAGCTAACAGGCTAGCGAAATGCTAACGCGTGATAGTGATTTTATTCAGGAAATTATATCAAATAAAGATTCAAAAGCAAGCAGAGCGCATGCGAGCGCAACAGCAGCAGGACAAACATGAGGCAGACAGGAGCAATCGATCAGGAGCAATCGATCAGGAGCAATCGAATCGAATACAAACTCATCAGCCAAAACGGTGGCGTTAGACAAATATTGTAGGTAACAATATTTAACAAATGTTTTTTTTTTTCATTTGATTGGTTCAACCGCCACCCTCCCAAATTTAATTAAAATATAATTTTTTCGTCACGTCATCCGCCTGATCCGTGGTTTATCCGCAGAGTTCCCGGCTGTAACCGCCAACTGCGCATCTCTTCTTCATAGAGATCGATGCATTGGTAAATGCATTTTTGGTTGTAGGCTTGGGCTCAACTGTTAAACTGTGAACTGAGATTTGAATCTGTGGCGGAAGAAAGTAGTTCCACACACTAAGACACTCCATGGTTGTTTCTTATTCCCATTTAAATACTTGCTCCGTTGAACTGTTGTATAAAAACAATATCACACAAGTAGCTGTGCGATATGGCTTTATATCAGTACACACACACCCACACACACACACACACGCACACACACACACGCACGCATAAACACACGTACACACACGCATGTGTGTGTGTGTGTGTGTGTGTATAAATATAAATTGAAAATCAAAATTTGGAAATATATCAAGATATAAATTTTTAACTATATCGCACATGCATTCTCTAGCCTCTGTTGTTAGTTTCAGGATGCAGGTTATATTTAATTATTTCTTATGGAGAGTCATTTAAGTGAAAGCAGGATCAGAAGACTTGTTAGTCTTACAATTCTGAGCTATGAGTAAAGTGAGAGAAAATGCCATAAAAGGTGTATCTGACAGCATCTGCCTCCTTTCTCTCTCATCGGAGTCAACATTTATGGCTTTAATTACTTTTTTAATGATTGCTTTAAACTTTTTAATGATCTAGTTTTAGGCATCATTGAGCTGTTGAGAAATGGTCACTATGGTTTATTAAAGTTTATAGGGTGGAGGATCTTCCGACTGCCTGACCCAGCACTTTTTTGTCACTTAATCCCATATGCCCTGGCGTGATTTATAAAATAAAGAAAAAGGCCTGATTATTTTTAATATGCTGGAAATATCAAGTGTCATGGTTCAGGACTTCCTGGAGCTGTTTGCAGTGCTGCTGTCATGATGGAGTGCAGTAGAGTGTATCTGAAACACACTGCCTTTCCCAAGGTCACAGCGAATTGGGAGTTGGATGAGAGACAGTGGTGAGGGACAGAAAGTGGGTGATGTAGCGACCTTATATCTGCTGGGTGTTTAGACAAACACTTAACCACATCTTAATCTGTGAAGCAGGATTAATAGCGAGAAAGAATAGTGAGACTTCACAGCTGCAGCTGCATTCTCTGGTGGATCTTCTGAGTTTAAATGTGAGAGATGTTTCTCATTGCGTGATGTGAACTATGGACTAAGCATAAAATAGGTCTGTTACTGTGTGTGTGTGTGTGTGTGTGTATAACATTATGACCACTTTCCTAATATTGTGTTGGTCCCCCTTTTGCTGCCAAAACAGCCCTGACCCGGCTCCACTAGACCCCTGAAGGTGTGCTGTGGTATCTGGCACCAAGATGTTAGCAGCAGATCTTTTAAGTCCTGTACGTTGCGAGGTGGGGCCTCCATGGATCAGACTTGTTTATTCAGCACATCCCATAGATCAGGGCTGTCCAAAGTCTGGCCCACGGGCCAAATGCGGCCTGAGGATGAATTTCAAACGGCCCACAGCTTGTCTATTAAATTATATTATATCTGGCCACGCATAATTTACAAATCGTGCAGTTTCACAATGTCAACAAAAGGTGATAGTACTAGATTTTAGGCCAGGGAAACATTAACTTGCCAAAAGCGGAACGAAACAGCATTACTTGTGCGCAGCGCAGCGCAACTCGCGAGCTGAGGTCTGAACAAATGTTTACTTGCTGAGTGTCTCGATCACACAACCATGTATTTACTAGATAAGTAAAATTACATAAGATATTTTTTCTTGTTTTCTGGAAAATAAAATAAAAATGAAGTGAGTTTTTGCTTAAAACAAGCTAAATTATCTGTTTGAAATTGTTTCTGTTTGAATTCTTGTTTCTGTCCCAAACAGAAATAAGATTATTTTTCTTACCCCATTGGCAGATAATTTAGCTTGTTTTAAGCAAAAACTCACTTCATTTTGATTTTGTTCCCCAGAAATCAAGACAAAAAAATTGTATGTAATTTTACTTATCTAATAAAAGTATCTTGATTTAAGAATTTCTAGATATTTGGACTGGAAAAAAAACAAAAATACTAAGAAAGAAAAGCATTTTTTTGGTTTTACCTGTGGTGATCTAAATATTATTTAAATAAGAATAGAGTTCTAACTCAGTAATGATATTTAAATTTGACCCTTTAAAACCGAGGTTATTGAAAGTTTTTTTTTTTTTTCAAACTTTATAAAAAGCGTTATTATTTAACTTCCATGAAAGGGTTTACATGGTCTGCAGCCCCATACTTAACAAACTGCGTTGCACGGTGTATTCTGACACCTTTCTTTCAGAACCAGCATTGACTTCTTGAGCAATTTTAGCTACAGTAGCTTGTCTGTTTAATTGGAACACACGGGCCAGCCTTCGCTTCCCACGTGCATCAATGGCCCTTGGCCGCCCATGAACCTGTCGCCGGTTCACCACTGTTCCTTCCTTGGGCAACTTTTGATAGATACTGACCACTGCAGACTGGGAACACCACACAAGATCTGCACATTTTTGCAGGATTTTCAATAAATTTTTGTAAACACAAAAGTCAAACCTTCAAACCTAGCCCCTCCTCACAGTGGGGGTGAGGCCAGAAATGTGGTGGGCCTTCATAAAACTACGCAGTTTACCAAAAAAAGCAGTTTTTTTTGCTCTGACCCAGTCGTCTAGCTATTACAATGTGGCCCTTGTCAAACTCGCTCCAATCCTTACGCTTGCCCATTTTTCCTGCTTCTAACACATCAACTTTGAGGACAAAATGTTCACTTGCTGCCTAATATATTCCACCCACTAACAGGTTTCGTGATGAAGAAATAATCAATGTTATTCACTTCAACTGTCAGTGGTCATAATGCACATTTTAGAGTGGCCTTTTTTTGTGGGCAGCCTAAGGCACACCTGTGCAATAATCGTGCTGTCTAATCTTGATATGCCACACCTGTGAGGTTGATGGATTATCTCGGCAAAGTAGTGTTCACTAACACAGATTTAGACAGATTTGTGAATAATATTTGAGAGATATTGGCCTTTTGTGTACATAGAAAAAGTCTTAGATCTTTGAATTCAGCTCATGAAAAATCACCATCCATCCATCCATCCATCCATCTTTAGAAAGCGATTGTCATGCAGGAATATCGCAGTCTGGGTTACTGTCCACAGACTGTTCCTTGGGAGAGTTCTCTTCACATGATAAAGCAGTGTTTATTTTTCTTTTTTCATCACTGACTTTAATTGTTGTCATTGAATGTTGTATGCATGCAGTTTAGCATCAGTTGCCAAAAGCTCTGTACAGCACTGAAGTGTTTCAGGCTGTTACAGAATATGGATAATATTAGCATAGCTGTTGTCGCTTACATTAGTTTTACAGCATGTCCCAATTCATGAGGATTTTTTGAGAACAAGAATAGTTCATCATAATGCAGGTAATATAGTCTTAGTTAAATTCCTTTTAACATGTTAAGTAGGGCTGGGTATTGACACTCCACGAATCGATTCAATTCTGGTTCACGATCTCTTGATTCGATTCTGATCTTGATTTATCTGGATTTATATCAGATACAGTACGTCAATTAAAAAAAACTAAATTCTGTAAACTATACGGTGAACCTTGTCATTATGTACATTACTATAATGTTAAAGGTTTTGTTCACATGTCTACTGAAAACTGCAGAGAGTAAAATATTGATTGTGATTGGGAATCAATATTGGTTTGTCCAAATGAAGATCAATAAATCAATATTGTTAACCCAGCCATATTGTATGATTCCATCACACTTCTGTTAAGACCAAGGATATTTCCTTTAATAAAAAAAAAACTGGCTCCAAATCTGTATGACTTCTGTGGATAACACAAGAAAATTTTTTAAAATAATTCCGATGTTTTTGTCCATATTAAAACCATTGTGACAAAAATTGTAAAGCTCCAAAAAGGACATACAAGGAATTATGAAATTAATCCATACGACTCGATTGATATATTCAAAGCCTCTTTAAGAAACAAAATCACTTTGTTTGTGAACCGTTTGAGATTTAAGGCCATGCGTCGACCAAAGAATTTTCTGAAAATGCCTAGCAGTGTTAAAATGTTTTTGTTTTGTTGTGCTCGTTGTAGTCTGTTTTCGTGCACAAGCAGCATTTGTCGGTTGGTTCGTGTGGTATTTGTCCTGCCCCTTCAGTGTGATTGGTCGGCTGGGTTAATAAAATTACGGTGATGATGAGCATGAAATAGACACTCAGTACCTCGTCATGCTGCTGCAGTAGTTTTTAAACATGTAGAGCTCCTTTTGAAATTAATTGTGGAAAAAGAATGCTTTGGTGGGCATGGCCTTACTCTCAAATCAAAACATTAAACACTGTGCACACATGCAGATTCAAGAAGAACAAGGTTTGATGTTTGTCTCCTCTTTTGATGAAGTCTGTGTATGCCTGCATTGATCAATCTTTTGATTTGATTTAAATAAAAATTTCATTGTTCATATTTCAAAGTGATTTTGTCATTTCAGAAGACTTAAAATTCAGGCAAAGTTATTGTAATATTTGGACCAGATCAAATTTCCCCCAGCCAATCCTTTTTATCAATCTCTTACCTGTCCACCTTTGCTTATTGTGTGGGAGGCCAGAGCTCTGAGTTTATGGGCAAAGCCATCTAGGACCAGCACCTTTATATGTATACACACTGGCCTACGTGACTGATTTATGATAGAGGTTTTCCAGGACACCCACAGTTCTACATCACATAAACAAATTGAAATTGTGTACCAGTCGAGTCGAGCCCAGACACGGACGAGGACACACCAGGGGAGCAATAGAGGCAGAGGACTTGCAAATCAAACAGGACAAAAAGAGTTCATAACATGGAACTTTAATCTGATTTTACGATTTGCTATAAATTATGGATAATGGCTGCCGTTGGCCTCTTCTAGAATTCATGAATTTTAAAAGGCTGGTATAGTGGTTGCAACGACACCGCCTTTTCTCGCCTTTGTCTCTCCTCTGGGAGACCTCAGGATTCAGGAGTGCCTGGGTTCACACAAAGAGACCCAATTAATCATGAACACCTATAGGTTTCCTATACCACCAATACTTATTAAAATGATCCCCGCCTCCACTCACTCTCACCAGCTCAGAGACCCATTTACTGTAGTAAATGGTGCACAAAGGTATCGCTCTTTACAACATTGGACACAATGGTAATTTAATATGATTAGCCTTTTGCTTGACTATGTTATCAAACAGCTAATAATGTGTTGCTAATGTTACACAAACCATGTTCCCATTCGCCATCTAAAAATCAGTATCCTTAGAAATGATTAATGCAACCGCTATATTGCTAAAAGTACCTGATTTTTTTCATATCAACAGAAAAATATACTGGGATAACCTGGCTTCCCTTGAGACTCCCCTGCTTCGCAGCATAGTAATGATATGCTAAAGCCCACCCGCACGTTGACGTAATTGGATACAAGGTAGTTTGTGACGTAGGAAACACTGGCTATTTCAAACTGCTTTGGTTCACTGCAGTTTTAAGGAGAAAATACTCAGCAATGGTGCTGACTTATGAATTTGCACATGGTTTGTCTGAAAGCATATTAAAAACACCACTTAGACATACAGACAAAATTAAAGAGATGGGTCTTTAAAACTAGAGTTTAAATTGTGTCTGCCTCCCGAACAATGCTGGGAAGACTGTTCCAGAGTTTGGGCGCTAAATAGGAAAATGATCTACCACCTGCAGTTGATTTTAGATATTAGATATTTTGAGATCGCAGTGGACGTAATTGGCGATGTCACTTTGTAAAGCAATACTACGAGCCTGTGCACATTCAAACGTGCATGCTTATAGACTAAACATGTAATATGCATGTGCATGCCGTCAACGTTTTCACAGATTCACGTGTTTGAAGTTTACACGGAGATGATAACGGTATAAGTTTGCGTTCTCAGGCCACAAAAACCGGTGACGTAGGTCTGTGCATGACTTTCCAGTTCCTGCTGGATTTTGTCCTCCGCATATAAGCTTAATAAAGCCTGAACCTCGTTGTCGGGCCATCGGTCGTATTTTTTAAACTCCATTGTTGATTTGAATAGCAAACAACTCTTACTGCACGCACTGCATCAGACTTTTAAAAATGGTGGTTGGAATAAAATGCTGCATGGAGTCAACCAATAAAAATGCTGCGTGAACTCTCTACCAATCAGCATATTCAGTGCCCAAGTCCCATCCCTAAAAGTTCCTGAACCTCGCGAGTTGGGACTTTTTTTGCGGGGGAAATTTTTACCCGGAACTTCATTTAGACCCTGGTCCCTGTGGTGAAACACACAGAGTACCACTCCAAAGTCCCTAGTTCCTGGGGAAAGTTCCTGTGATGGAAACTTTGCTTTAGATCAGTTTAACCCCTAATTCTAACTTGTTTCTCAATGTGGCATGGCGTTAAATTACAAACATCTGCAGCTTGCAGGTTGCTTACTGTGATAGTAAGACCCTTACTGTTGCTTACTGTGTTTTTTTTTTTAAACCGAATTCTCCATAGAGCTGTTCACTATCAATAATTTACAGATCTGTAAACGCTGGTCATCTTGTCTTGTAGGCATGACTTTAGAGTACATTGTGGCATCTTTGTGCCTATTCTATAGGACGGTGTGAAGCCCCTCACGTCTGGCCTGCTGCCATCTGCTTAAAAACAACATCCTCAATGATTCAACGCATTTCTGACACACAATGGCATATTCCTCTCTTGCCCCGGGCTTTTCACGTTTGCCCGCTTAAGTATCATTTGTGAACTCATTTGCACATGGAAACTGGCAAGCCCTCCAAACTGAGGGAACTCCTCTTTCACATGGCCAGTTTTTATCTCTGTATGTCCACATGGAGCAGCTGCTACTTTTATCATGTGTTTTGTGTTTGTATGTGAGAGAGAGAGAGACCATCATTGTGTGTTTGGCATCTAGGGATGGATGCTGTTTGAATTGGCCCCATCCAAAGCGACAGAGACACCATCAGCATCCGTGATGCTATGCAGATGTGTTTTGTTCAGCTATCCACACTTTGGGCTCATGTGCGCTCCCATGCTTATGTGCACACACACACACAGACAAATGATTAAATCATTTGAGATAAATTATTAATGATGGAAATATTTGCTATATTCTCTAAAGTGTGAATATTTAAAACTTTTAAAATTAGGCACTAATTTACAGACTCTCATTAAGCTACGCAGTTGTTTAAGCAGCAATGGAGGCAAAACAGATCTGAGAGAAAATCCAAAAATGAGAATTAAAAACCAAAAAAAAAGGATGGTGTGTAATGACTGTGAAGCGCTGTATGTTTATGACGGCCACAAGACTCATAAATTAGCCTATTTCCAGACTTTGCTTGGGCTAAATGTAATTGTGTGTTCTGGAAGGTGCAGTGATGGAAATAGTGACATTCTAATTTAAGTTTGAAGGGAGTATAGCCT
Source organism: Rhinogobio ventralis (assembly GCA_039654625.1). NCBI lineage: Eukaryota > Metazoa > Chordata > Actinopteri > Cypriniformes > Gobionidae > Rhinogobio > Rhinogobio ventralis. Next base: position 31,933,997 of record CM077201.1, read on the forward strand.
GTGTTTAGGCTATTAAGCAAATGTAATTTTGCCAATGAAGAACTTTTATTTTGAATGTTTGTTTACAAGCAACCTACTTAAGTGTAATATATTAACATATCATCATGCTAACATTGAGAATTAGAATAATTTTATGTGACAATAGGGTGGGAGACGGGAGCGGATATCTAAACCATAGAAAATCATAGGTTTGGTTCTGTGGTCGGGTGGATAATTCATTTTTCAGAGCTAGAGCTGATCCGCACATCTCTACATGTTATGATCTTCATGCAAGCAGCTGTGCTTTCCATAAATACCTCGGTGCTCTTCTGTATAGTTTGGGTCATATTGCAGGAGCCTTATGTTCTCTCCAGAAGTGAATGACAAAAGAACTGAATGATATGCAGCTCACTGGTCATAATTAACCTTTGGAATATGAATCTGGCTGCTTTGTGTGACAGTGAGAGCACTGTTAAAGGTACCTTATTAACATGACATACAGTGCATCTGGAAAGTATTCACAGCGCTTCACTTTTTCCACATTTTGTTATGTTACAGCCTTATTCCAAAATTGATTTTTTTTCTCTCTCCATTTTTCAAATTCATGATTTTCCTCAAAATTCTACAAACAATACCCCATAATAACAACGTGAAAGTTTGTTTGAAAAATCACAGCCTTTGCTCAATACTTTGTTGAAGCACCATTGGCACCAATTACAGCCTCAAGTCTTTTTGAGTATGATGCTACAAGCTTGGCACACTTATTTTTGGGCAGTTTCTCCCATTCTTCTTTGCATGACCTCTCAAGCTCCATCAGGTTGGATGGAGAGCGTCGGTGCACATCCATTTTCAGATCTCTCTATAGACGTTCAACCGGGTTCAAGTCTGGGCTCTGACTGGGCCACTCAAGGACATTCACAGAAACTCCTTTGTTTTCTTGTGCTTAGGGTCGTTGTCCTGTTGGAAGATGAACCTTCGCCCCAGTCTGAGGTCCAGAGCGCTCTGGAGCAGGTTTTCATCAAGAATGTCTCTGTACATTGCAGCATTCATCTTTCCCTCGACCCTGACTAGTCTCCCAGTTTCTGCTACTGAAAAACATCCCCCCTGCCACCACCATGCTTCACTGTAGGGATGGTATTGGCCATGTGATGAATGGTGCCTGGTTTCCTCCAGACATGAAGCTTGCCATTTGAGGTCAAAGAGTTCTATCTTTGTTTCATCAGACCAGAGAATTTTGTTTCTCATGGTCTGATAGTCTTTCAGGTGCCTTTTGGCAAACTCCAGGCAGAGTGCTGCAGAGATGGTTGTTCTTCTGAGAAGGTTCTCCTCTCTCCACAGAGAAACGCTGGAGCTCTGTCAGAGTGACCATCGGGTTCTTGTTTACCTCCCTGACTAAGGCCCTTCTCCCCCGATCACTCAGTTTGGCCGGGCGGCCAGCTCTAGGAAGAGTCCTGGTGGTTCCAAACTTCCATTTATGGATGATGGAGGCCACTGTGCTCATTGGGACCTTCAATGCTGCAGAAATATTTCTGTGCCTCGATACAATCCTGTCTCGGAGGTCTACAGACAATTCCTTGGACTTCATGGCTTGGTTTGTGCTCTTGACATGCACTGTTAACTGTGGGAGCTTCTAAAGACAGGTGTGTCCTTTCCAAATCATGTCCAATCAACTAAATTTACAACAGGTGGACTCCAATCAAGTTGTAGAAACATCTCAAGGATGATTAGTGGAACAAGGATGCACCTGAGCTCAATTTTTAGTGTCATGGCAAAGGCTGTGAATACTTATGTACATGTGTAAAGAACAATTGCAAAGATTTCAAACAAACTTATTTCACGTTGTCATTATGGGGTATTGTTTGTAGAATTTTGAGGAAAATAATGAATTTAATAAATTTTGGAATAACATAACAAAATGTGGAAAAATGAAGCGCTGTGAATACTTTCTGAATGCACTGTACTTTTGTACATAATTCCAAATCGTTACAGGAAGAGAGGAAAGAACAGATTAATAATGTTTTTTACTCCAAGTAAGACTGCTAATTTCTCTTTTTTAGTTTAATAAAAGGAACTCTGGGATTTATTATTATTTTGTTTTGTTCTGTAGAGTGAGTCTCTTAGAGTGAGTGTATTTTGGGCAGTGTATCCATTTTAACCTGCTCTGATCTGCAGATCTGCTCCTCTTGGGGCAGCCTTGTGTTTCTATCCCTTTCAGTTTCTATGGCCAGTTGTTGCATTTCATTAAGCTTTGGGTTTTGGTTTCTCTCTAGTTCTCTCTAGTGATCTATGTAAATATCTCTTTCTAGCTTAATTTAATTGAATAACCTATTGAGGTGCATTGGTATGTGCATTGAGTGATGTTTGACACTAACAGGCAGAGCGAATGTTTCTAAGGATTCTGTTCTTGTGATTTAGGGCTTTGTAGTGTAGGGTATCTTCACAACTACATTATAATGTTTTTAAATTCAGAGGCAGATGGTTGTTCCTGGTTATCTACCTTCCTGCAAAGTTAATCTCCAACCCTGATAAAATACAACTGAACCAGCTAATTAAAATCTTCAGGAACACTTGATCATTTCAAACAGGTGTGTTCGATCAGGGCTGGATCTGAACTCTAAACGTAGGAACAGGGCTTGGCACCCCTGGCCTAGATCCACACTACATGTTTCTTTTAAGTGTTTCTGCAGAAATCTGTGCATATGTATACACAGAGTTCTGCAGTTATTTGTGAGATTTGTGAGTTTGTCCATGTATATCTCTCCTGTTGCTTTGAGTTTCTGCACTGAAATGTAGTGCACCTCTGTCTCAACCTCTTTCTCTCATTTAATTCTCCTTTGTTCATATGTCCCAGCTAACCCCATTACAGTCTAGTTTGTTCTTGCTTATGTCACCATAAGGCTGCCTCGTGAGACTGGATGATTGAGAGATTTGATCTCCAGGCAGGAAAATGGCCCTCAGCTTCTGGCTTCATAAGACACTCCTGATAGAAGCCAAGAATTACGGAAAGGATGTAATCAATGTTTACACACGTAATCAGCGCACAAGCGACCTTGGTGACAAAATTCCTTAGCACCAAGTAAAATGATTAGGAATTATTAGGCACGTTGATTTTCTGATCATATTATTTTCATATTTTCCAGGCACATTATACCAATTACAACCCACATTAATTTTAACTACTATTAATTTTGTATTTAATAATTTATAAGTGATATATTATTGTTCATGAAGGCTGGAAATGAAAAATGGCGTGCATAATTATTAGGCACGTTTTTACAGATAAAATGACCAAAAAAGAGATTTAACTCCGACTGAAAAGTCAAAAATGATTAAATGCCCATGAGAAGGGTACAATACTATTGCAATACTAGAAATTGCAGTTAAGGCGTGACCATTGGACAGTGAAATGCTCATTGGTTCAGACTCAGCAGGGTCAGACAAAAACAGGTGGTGAAGAAAAGACACGTTAACTGCAAAAGAATTAAGTGTGAAACCATCAGGAACCCTTTAGTCTCCAGCGCCACCATTTTCCAGAACTTCAACCTACCTGGAGTCTCCAGAAGTGCAAGGTGTCAGGATCTCAGAGACTTAAATTAGGTAAAGAATCTAAAAAAATGACCCCCCCCCCCCACACACACTTAAGAATCACAAGCTGAAGTGTTGTAAAATACAGACTGTTTTTTATTTTATTTATTTATTTATTCTTTATTCTTTATAGACAGGTAGGTAGAGAGTGACTCTTGAAGGACCAGCATCACATCCTCTTGTACCACTGTTTTTCATCATCCAAAATCTTAATTTTTAGACTTCTATCCTGAAGTCCGTTTTGCAGAGATGGACTAAAAATTAACTCCCAAAATTTACTGCCAGATTTTTGAAGATAAATTCCCTTGAAATGTGTAATGTTCTAAGTGGCTTATTTAATGTCTATTAGGTTTTTAATCTCTGTTTTAACCTTTTTATGTTTGTGGTGCTGTCTTCAGAGATTTTAACCACATTCACACAAAACTCTCCGATAATGACGATCATTGTTTGGAAGACCACTTCATTTTTATGACCATTTATATTTCTGCTCAAAGATGAGCAGAGCAAACACAATGCACTGCTTGACATTGACACCGCTTGCTGTTTTGAGATGATGTTTTGTGTGCTTGTCTTGTTTGGTTATCTAATGTTTAATTTATGCTATTTAAGCTTTAGAATATTTAGGCTCTATATTAAAAAAATGGGTTGAATAGGACTGTAATCATAACTTTTAGTTCTTATACAGATTGACAAATAGCCCTTTTTATTTAAGGAAATTAAAGAATTCAATGATTTAAGGGGATTTTATGCAAATAAAGTAAAAAGAAAATGGTAAAAGAACCATCATGTATTGTGAAGTTAAGACATTTGAACTATTTGCAGATATTTTATTTTATTTGAAGACTTCCAGGAAAGCCCAGTTACTTTATTAAATTAATTCACAATACGTACTATACATTAATTCTTTATCTTATGGCTAATCTTTCTTGTCTCGTCACATTTACACAAATTAGATTATATTAGTCATCTCATGTAAATTATATATTTTCCTAACCGAAAAATGTAACACCCCAAAATATTTTCCATAACACGGATATTGAAATAAAGTGAAACCGGAGGACTTGTGCTCACAGTGTATGCTAAGGCCTTGATTATGTTTTAAAGATTACTTTTTAAGGGCCGATCACATGATGCAATGCTGCAGTGGAAAAAGTGACATGATGCACCTTTTAATTGGTCACTTAAAATGCCTTACTTTACTGTAACTTTATAATTTACCATTATAAGTGTGTTATCACTCTGAGGCTTTGAGTGTATTACCCAGTGTTAAATTCATCATTCTGTGAGCTTTCCTTTCTGGGATGGACAGTGTGTCATCCCACATTTTCCAGGTCAAAGGTGGATTCTTACGGCTCCAGCCATATGTTGTAGCATGACATGCTGCAGCTGTCATTTTTCAGTCATTTTTTTTTATCGGCCGTGGCCCTGTATGCAACCTTTATTTGTGTTATGTTCCCCTCAGTGCACCTATATTTACTGCTTTTTGAACGCAGTAAAAGCAGTATAACTTGACAGTATAAATGGATTTGTATGAGCTCATGATCAAAAATATGATTTCCTCCGAGCTCATAGACATTAATTCATTTGGTTCTTTCGGCTCATTTGACCCTTTAATTTGGCTCATTTGGTCTTGTTGCTGCTCTGTGCTTATGGAATTGTCACACTGTTGATATTTAAGGCTTAATCTTAAACACAGCCATCTTTTGTCCATGTGAGTGGGAAAGCAAGAGTGTGTGTGTCTGACAAGTAAGAGTGTGTGTGTCTGACATGATGCGTTTGGGGTCAAAGCAGCCGGAGTGTGCTCTGTCGCTCTGATTCATCGGTTTGTGCTAGAAAGAATCATGTGCGCCACTACATCTAGTCTTTTCTCATCTCACTTCTCTTATTCAAATCCAGTTGTTTTTTAGCTGGAGGAAGAAGAAATGATAGATCAGTGCTCTTCACTAACAAACTTTAGCCTCCAATGCATGTCGTTTTGTCACAAAGGGTCGCTTGTGACGCCATCAGTGCTGACCTGATTGCAGCTCAGATACAGTAGGCTTTTAGTCATGCTTTTGTAATATTTGATGATGTGATGCAGTCAACACACACCCAGAAGAGCCTCATGCCCCAAATAGAGGATGGCTCAGATCACCTGATCTGCTTGTGCCATTGGCTGTTTCAACAATATCAGCTGAGCCAGAAAGCAGTCATTTACAGTTTATTGTTCTGTATGCCATAGTCCGCAGGTGTGACGTGTTTGGTTTAACGCTGTCACATTTACAACAGGGCACCTCTAAAGACAGTGGCCATAGATGTTTGCTAACCTCATTTTCCACAAATAAGTATACAATAGAAAATAGTCATTTTTTTTCTCTTTGCTTTTTTCCATTCTATTTTTAGTAGCTTGTTTTCTTTTTTTTTTGTGATGAATTACCAGGAGTAATTTGTAATAAGTTTTTGTCCATTCTTCTGTGCAAAATTCCTTAATTCTTCTGATCCGTTCTCTGGAATTTTTTTTATTTTCTTTTTTGCATATTTTTGGTCATTTATCATGTTAAACTTTCTTCTTTTTTTAAATTTGCTTTATTAGAAGATCATGTCAAATTTTGTCATGGCTGAAGCTGCCACACCAAAATCAGCGGAATTAATGATTTTGTGATAAGCTGAGTGAAAGAGAATCTTTATTTGACCTGCGTTGTTGAAATGTGTGACGCTTACTCTTTTTGGTTGTGTGCTTTGGCCGTTGGTGGTGGAAGATCTTTTGTGACTCAGATAAGGACGGTTGCAGTGAGTCCATTCAACCGAAGACGGATCTTACCCAAAACAGCCTCTGCGATTGTCTGTGCTCTGCCCTACAGGCAAATTCATGCAAATGACTTCTGAAAAACACATGAACAGCTGTGCGTTTATCAAACGGACTGCTAGTACCTCAGGCAAACACATGCACAAAGCACACTTGTGTGTCAGCGTTCCTGAAGTGACACATTTCTTAGTGGGAATTATGGTGTGAATTGACCCTTGTGTCTTTTATTAC
>CM077201.1:31945576-32113076 GCA_039654625.1 Rhinogobio ventralis
GTTACTGAACAGTTGCACAGTCAAAAACCCTGCAGAAGATCACTTCAGGAACTCCATAAAGTAAGTTTCTGTAACACACATAGTCACTGCATGAAAGTTCTGTGTGTGGGTAACACGTGAATTTCTGTGACATAAAGACCATTTCTTTATAAACACTTTGTTATACTGGTTGAAACTCTCTTCACATCCTGATAGCAATTAATAATAGAAGTGGTATAAATATTAGAACATGTACATATATCTTCTGTGGAAGTCTCAGGACCAAAAAGTGTTCGTCCAACATACAATGTCCTACCTGTCTATCAACGTATATGTTTGCAAGCCCTGCTCGCATAGTCATCACACGACTAGAGCCCTGCATTTAAGCCCGAGCCTGACGGGCAGGCGCGGATTAACGCACAGGCTTGTGTAGGCTGCAGCCTAGGGGCCCCATGTGTGCAGGGGCCCCCGATTGGCCAGACTATTTTTTTTATTATTTTAAATTTACTTCAGCGCAAACAAAAAAAGACCCTCACTGGCCCATAAGAAACATAATAAGCAGGTGATTGGATAGATCCGTCCAATCAGCTGCTGGTCAAATCATGTCGATCATTTTCATTTACGTCACTGCTAGACGGGATAGCAGCAAAATGTCAGAAAGAAAGTATGATAGTGGAGCACAAAAACGGAAAATACAAAGGTTAAAAAAACAACAACGTAACCAAGACTGGATACTTAAAAGCTGCTGAATCTTCATCCAGTTGAAGACAAGATCCACTCCACAGCAGGACGGCTTTTTAATGTTGCTTCTATTTTTTTCACGTTATTTTGCGTTATGGAGGGCGATCAGGTATTTCTTTTAATTTTATAATTAATCTGTATTTACGTTGCTTAAATAGCGCACTTAGCCAGCTACAGAGAAACTGGTAGCCAGGCAACAGACAAGTGACAAATCCTGAGTGGCGACATCATCACTTCATGGATTCTATTCCGGGCCGAGAACGGTTTGTAATCGTACCCAGCCGTACCAGGCTCAAGTGTAAACACAACTGGAACTGTTCCTTACCATTCTAAGAAGTTACACACAGTTAGTAACTTCACAGTTTAGTGTATTGCACAGTGGTTGTCTCAGTAATGATGTTGTGAATAATTTTTTTATTTTTTATTTTTTTTATTTTTTTTCCTCAGTAAAACAGGGTGTTCTGCACTGATGCTGTAGCTGTAGCCTACCTGTTGGTTTATAAAGCTAAACCAGCTTGCGGTTTAACTGTGAATGCAGGGAATTCTGTTGCTTTACTCTTTATAGTTACATATTTCCTTTTGTAACTGTTTTGTGGCTGTGGTGGCAGAGGCCAGAGGGTAACATCTTTTCACCATCTCTGTCAATTAAAAGGCTGCTTCTAAGCACTGGGCATGGTCCTCGTTTGTCAAGTCAACTTTATTTACATAGCGCTTTTTACAATGCAGATTGCTTCAAAGCAGCTTCACAGTGTTAAACAGGAAAATAATAAAACCGAATTTGATGTCATCTAGCTCATTTCAATTATCATATATATTCAAGTAATGTAGTTGACATAGTTAATTTAGTTTAGTAATTAAATTTATTTGGATATTTATTTGAAAATTTTGTGTCCCCAACTGAGCAAGCCAAGCCAGTGGCAAGGAACCAAAACTCCATCAGGTGGCATAATGGAGAAAAATAAACCTTGGGAGAAACCAGGCTCAGTCGGGGTGCCAGTTCTCCTCTGGCCAATTAACAAACAGTGAATGATTATTATTTTGGCAACCTTACAGGTCAGAAGTCATATTAGATGGGAATATTCGAAAGATCGGAGGCATCATGCCGGAGACGGGTTTATTGAGGATGACGTGTCGATTAAACCATTATTAAATAGAATTATCGAAAGATCGGAGTCATCACGCCGGAGACGGGTTTATGAGGATGCCGTGTCGGTGAGGCAATTTCAGGGGGAAGTCTGGTCATGTCTGGGTGCAGGTCCACCATCTGATTTGGTTCCTTGCCACTGTCGCCTTTGGCTTGGCTTGCTCAGTTGGGGACACTACATTTTAAAATAAATAACCAAATAAATTTAAACACTAAACTAAATTTAACTATGTCAACTACATTACTTGAATATATATGATAATTGAAATGAGCTGATGACATCACAGTTTTCTCCAGAGCGGCTGTACAGCTGAATCAAATTCGGTTGCATTATTTTCCTGTCTAACACTGTGAAGCTGCTTTGAAACAATCTGCATTGTAAAAAGCGCTATATAAATAAAATTGACTTGACTTGACTTGACTTGATCTGGATATGGCCCGGATCCGGCCGACTGCTGTAAACTTCGGGATAAACAGAGAGACTAACATTAGCGTAGATGCCATTCTTCTTATGATGTAAGCAGTACATCAGGTGTTATGGGAAGTGTTCCCGGTTCCGGCAGACCTAGTTAATGCAGCCTAACAATCATTTAATTGATTTGAATAAAATATAAATTAAAAATGTTTTATGTGTATGCCATAGTAAAGAGATGTGTTTTTAGTCTAGATTTAAACTGACAGAGTGTGTCTGCTTCCCGAACAATGCTAGGATGACCAGAGTTTCAGACAGGTTCCAGAGTTTAGGTGCTAAAAAGGAAAAGGATCGACAGCCTGCAGTTGATTTTGATATTCTAGGTATTATCAACTGGCCAGAGTTTTGAGACCGCAATGGACGTGATGGAGTATAATGCGTTAAGAGGTCGCTCAGGTACTGGGGAGCTAAACCATTTAGTGCTTTGTAAGTAATTAGCAAGATTTTAAAATTTATACGATGTTTAATAGGGAGCCAGTGCAGTGTTGACAGAACCGGGCTAATATGGTCATACTTCCTGGTTCTAGTAAGAACGCTGCTGCGTTTTGGACCAGCTGCAGTTTATTTATTAAGCGAGCACGGCAACCACCCAGTAGAGCATTACAATAATTTAGCCTTGAGGTCATGAACGCATGAACTAACTGTTCAGCATTTTGCACTGAAAGCATATGCCGTAATTTAGATATATTTTTAAGATGGTAGAATGCAGTTTTACAGATGCTAGAAACGTGGCTTTCAAATGAGAGATTGGTATCAGAGCACACCCAGGTTCCTAACTGACGACGAGGACTTGACAGAGCAGCCATCAAGTGTTAGACAGTATTCTAGGTTACTACATGTGGAGTTTTTTTTTTGTCCAATAATAAAAAAAAAAAAAAATTCTGAATGAAGTTGCAGGAAATTGCTAGTCATCCAATTTTTTTATATCAGCTATGTATTCTGTTAATCTTGTGAATTGGTAAGTTTCGTCAGGGCATGAAGAAATATAGAGCTGGGTATCATTAGCATAACAATGAAAACTAACGCCATGCTTCCTAATGATATCTCCCAGTGGTAGCATGTACAGGGTGAAAAGCAACGGTCCTAGCACTGAGCCCTGGGGTACTCCATACTGAACTTGTGATCGGTGTGACATCTCTTCATTTACTGCTACAAACTGATAACGGTCAGATAAGTATGATTTAAACCATGCCAATGCAATTCCACTAATGCCAACATCATTTTCGAGTCTATTCAAAAGAATGTTGTGGTCGATAGTATCGAATGCAGCGCTAAGATCGAGTAACGCTAACAGAGAGATACAACCACGATCGGATGATAAGAGTAAATCATTTGTAACTCTGATGAGAGCAGTCTCAGTACTATGATACGGTCTAAATCCTGACTGGAAATCCTCACAGATATCATTTCTTCCTAAAAAGGAGCACAATTGTGTGGACACTGCCTTTTGTAGTATTTTTTACAGAAAGGGTAGATTTGAGATTGGCCTGTAATTGACTAATTCTGTAGGAATTAGTTTTTAATAAGTTTTTTTAAAAAGCGTTTTTTTAATAAGTGGTTTAATAATAGCTAACTTAAAAGTTTTCGGTACATATCCTAATGACAAAGATGAATTAATGATATTAAGAAGAGGATCTATGACCTGGAAGCATCTCTTTTAGTAGTTTAGTCGGTATAGGGTCGAGCATACATGTTGTTGATTTTGATGATTTAACGAGTTTAGCCAATTCTTCTTCTCCTATAGCAGTGAATGAATGTAATATTTCCTCAGTGGCACTACAATGCACTGTCTGATGTGATACAGTAGTAGACGGCTGCATGGTTATTATTTTTTTCCTAATATTATCAATCTTACAAGTAAAGAAGTTCATAAAGTCATTACTGCTGTGCTGTTTACAAACACCAAAAGTTGAAGCTTTATCTTTGGTTAATTTAGCCACTGTATCGAATAAATACCTAGGGTATACCAAAGAGAGTCGAGAAATAAGCAGATCTAGCAGTTTTTATGGCCTTTCTGTATGCAATCATGCTCTTTCCACGAAATGCGAAAAACTTCCAGTTTTGTTTTCTTCCAGCTGCACTCCACCTTCCTGGCTGCTGTTTTAAGGGCCAGAGTGTGCTCGTTTTACCACGGCATTGGACTATTTTCTTTAATCTTCTTTAAGCGCCGGGGAGCAACTATGTGTAAAGTGCTGGAAAAGAGAGAGTTATCGACAATGTCGTCACACCCTAAATTAACACAATGTCAATATTTCCTGCTTTGAATATCACGATTATCGTCAATACCGGTATATTGCGACACCCCTAATATCTACCATTACATAAATTAACCATGGTTTTATAATGAACAAAACAAACAAAAAATAAATAACAGGGTTATTGTATTGTATTTATTGGTAACCAGGAATTAACCATGGTTTTGCTTCAAATCCATAGTTTAACTATATGGTATATGTGTGGTTATACAAGTGGTAAAGAAATGTCTTACATTTATATTCAATTACACGCTGTTATCCCTTTACAGTTACTACTCTCATAAAATAGTTGAATTAAATAAATTTAGCGTCCAACAGCAGATATTTCAGCTAAATTAATGTTTTTGCGGTGAATATTAATTGTCTCCCTCTCTACTGCGTTCTGTCAGTATGATGTGCATGCACGCGCTTGCCGCGCTGCCGCTGGTTCAGTGAAGTTTGAAGCTTAAAATGCAGACTGTCAAGACACGCTTTCATGCAAAATAGTCACGTGAATTAGTAGCATTTACTGATGAGGATATAACCTGTAAAATTAACATTTTGCGCTGAGGATCTCATGCTTTCAAAGCTAGCTTGCTAGCCTCTCCGAAATTGCCTACCCTACCTTTAATATTGGCTGTTTAATGCATAGTTAACGTAATTAGTAATGTGAATCATTACTCGCATGTGAATCATTTGTGTTGTTCTGTGGATGGACACCCCTTATTACAGATGTCGTTGATTAGTTAGCCCTTCATGTAACAGTGCACCATAAACAGGGCACCATACATCCAAAATGAACCTGCTTTAGGATGTAGTGTGTCGTCTACCTAGACGAGTATAGTGTTATAATTTAGTGAAATTTTATTTTTACTATTGTGTGTGTGAAGTGTCATTTATTTCTATAGCACTTTATACAATACAGGTTGTTTCAAAGCAACTTCACTAATACTTCCGTCAATATCACAGTAGTATTGTTGTAACCGTTTCATCATATGTGCTGTAAAAGCAATCGGTTTTTAGCCTGGTAGGAATTTGCGTCCTTGACCATTTATTCCTTAGCTAACCTATGCGCCCTACATGGACATCCACGCATGCATGCATGCACGCACGCACACACACACACACACACACACACACACGCACACACACACGCACACACACACACACACACACACACACACACACACACAAAATAGCCTCCTGTAGGAATTGAGATGCAGCTGAAAACCCTTCAAAATAAAGATTCATATTCAAAATAATCATCAGGAAATAGCTATCAAATGTAACATTTTCACATTTGCAAGGTTCATTTTTGGAGAATCGTCAGTGACACATAATTTCTGCCATTGTCTTTGTCATCTCTTGAGAAATACAAATTAACTAAAAAACTAAAAAGCTCGAAGTCATCTTAATTGTAATGAATATGCAAATATTATTGAAATTATTCAGGGAAGAATGAGCTCTTTTCAAAACCACAGAGTTCTCTAGGAAAAAAAATTGGAAAGATTTCCATAAAAGAGGGAGATTTGAGAGAGCCATTGCTATAATGCTAATGCAATTACAGCTGCCTTGAGCTGTGCGTCAGGCTTCGGCACTGGGCCTCTTGTGCCTGCTGTTGTGGCTCTGAGCACAGTGCTTGCTGGGTTGTTACATTTAATTTACATATTGAATTAGTGCAATAGCTTGCCAATTCAACCCCCCCCCCCCCACAAAGGAACACACATACGACATCTGTGAGCTTGGAGGCAAACACAAGTGTTACTACTAAGTAAACGCAAATCATTTATAAAGACAGAACAAAAATGCTGTGAAAGGAGCAGCCATGCCAATCATGAGAGATTCACAAAAGTACAGACGTGAACATTGTGAACACAAGCGTACGTGCATCGTATTAAAACGGCCTCAAATTATGAATTTTCAGTGTGCATATATAAACATTTCTACTAGTGTTTTTTGTGTTTTCAAGTCACCTTTATTTATATAGCAATACAGATTGTTTCAAAGCAGCTTTACAGTGATAACCGGAAAATTATGCATTTCAGCTGTTGTTCAGGTCATTTCTCCTCTGGCCAACGAACGAACACTGTGTGATTTGATTCAGGCTGTATCAAGACTGAATTCAGATCAGGATCGGTAGCATTTAAATATTCATCTAGTTCCTTTTGCTTGAAGATCGGATTCATCACGGCAGTATGGTGACGAAGCTGGTCATAGGTCGGGTTCTTGTGGTATTTGCTGAGGATCTGTCCCGATAGCCACCATGTCGATGAGGCCTTCACAGGTTACTGTCTAGTAGACACGGTCTCTGCTGGCATTCAGGGCTGCGTTGTGGTCTTGTCTAGCTGCAGGTCCACCATCTGATCTGGATATGGACTTGATCTGGCTGACTATGATAACTTCGGGATAAGGATGAAACAAACAGACTAATATTAGCGTTGATGCCATTCTTTTTACGATGTAACAAGTACATTGGGTGTTATAGAAAGTGTTCCCAGTTTTGGTTGATCTAATTTGTGTAGCCTAACAATCATTTAACTGATTTGAATAATAGAAATTGATCATGTGTTGTGTATGCCAGGTTAAAGGGATGTGTTTTTATTCTAGATTTAAACTGTCAGAGTGTGTCTGCTTCACGGACAAGGCTAGGAAGACTGTTCCAGAGTTTAGGTGCTAAATAGGAAAAGGATCTACTGCCTGCAGTAATCTAGCCTTGAGGTCATGATCGCATGAACTAACTTTTCTGCATTTGTCATTGAGACCAAATGTAATATAGATATAATTTTAAGATGGAAAAATATGGTTTTACAGATGTTAGAAACATGGCTTTCAAATGAAAGATTGGTATCTTAGAGCACACACAGGTTCCTAACTGATGATGAAGACTTGACCGAGCAGCCATCAAGTGTTAGACAGTATTCTAGGTTATTTACGTTTTACATTAATTCATTTAGCAGACGCTTTTATCCAAAGCGACTTACAACTGAGGAATATAGGAAGTGATCCGTCATGAAGAGGTGAAAAATCACAAAAAGTGCTTGAAATAGTAAGTTTTAGATATTGCTTAGAGCAGCATAAGCTAGAATAGGGAGGGAATAGAGGATTTAAAAAAAGAAATTTAAGATGAGGTTAAGTGCTCACGGAACAGATGATTTTTCAGTTGTCTTTTGAATGTTGTCAGCGATTCTGCACTCTGGAATGGAGGTGGGGAGATCGTTCCACCAGCAAGGAACAGTGAACAAAAATGTTCTGGAAAGGGATTTTATGCCTCTCTGTGGTGGGACCACGAGCCGTTGCGCCTTTACCGAGCGAAGGCTTCTGGTGGGGATGTAGACTCATTTAACGTTATTACGTGCAGATGTTTTTTGTCTAATAATTAAAACCTTTTTTTTTTCTTTTTTTTTTTCTCCAGAATTTGAATCATAGTAGGAAATTACTAGTCGTCCAATTTTTGTCAACAATGCATTCTGTTAATTTTGTGAATTGGTATGTTTCATCAGGGCGCGAAGAAATACAGAGCTGTGTATCATCAGCAACTAACGCCATGCTTCCTAATATCTCCCAAGGGTAGCATGTACAGGGTGAAAAGCAATGGTCCTAGTACATTTACTTCTAAAAGCTGATAAGGGCAGTAATTTAAATTAACTAATTTAATTACACATTTTTTCTCAGTAACTGTAATTGATTACAGTTACATTTATTTTGTAATTAAATTACGTAACTCTGTTACATGTAACTATTTACTCCCCAACACTGTTAATGGGTGTATTGACTTTTTATAACCCCTGTACATGATTGATGCCCTCTAATGTACATTCATGCTTTATTTTGCTTTTTTCTGTAACTTGTATTAAAGTGAACAACTGTTTGCTTAACTTGTGCTCCATGCTGCTGTTGGCTGAAGCAGATAATGTGATCTATCACAGGGATTTTTAATCTTTTAGATGCCACAGACCCCCAAATATGATCCCTGTGTTCCCTAGTTTGTTACATTTATTATATGCATTTTTTATTTTTTTTATTTTAATCTTTATTTATTTGTTAATCATTCTTTAATCGAATGTAGTCTACCTAATAGATTTAACGAAGGATTTTTATTTTAATCACATTATTTATTTATTTATTTATTTATTTATTTAGATCTAATTTACTCATTTTCTTTCATTTATTTTAATTAATTATTATTGTTTATTTATTATTACCCCATATCTCTCACACACACACACACACACACACACACACACACACACACACACACACACACACACACACACACACACACACACACACACACACACACCCCTCATTGCTATACTGATACTGTGAGGATTTTTACAGCATTTGTACACAGTGTTGGTATTTAACTGTTTGTCATTTAACAGTATGTATACCTTATTGTGTAGTAATAGTATCAGTAATCTGGTGGATTGTTTTAGGCAGGTTGAGACTGGATTTAGATTTTAAAAATGTACTGCAAAGCAATGCCAATGCTTTGGATAATAATGATTTTGTAGGTTTAGATTTTTTTAAAATGTACTGTAAGGAACACAATTTTTATCTTTTAAAAGCAATTATAATTAGGTCAATATGTTTATAATGTAATGCATTTCTCATGTTAAATTATTACATGATGAGCTCAAGATTTTATTATATGGAGAGAATTCTTACATTATGAACATTTTATTGCATCATTAATATTACTCAGACTAATGCAACCACACAAACACCCTAGCATCTGCCTAACAATGCCTTAGCAACCACATACAACGCCTTAGCAACCACACATAGAAAACACTATATATATGAGTGAGGGGAGAAGGAAGACGTGAGTAAACTGCCTAGAGTTGTAAGTTGGTGGTTGTGATTCACTTTGTGCGTGTGTGCGCGCATTGTATGGGGCAGCGTCCTCTCTTACTGTGTTTGAGTGAGAGTAGCTCCTCTGTCATTGTTAGACATGGTGCTTCTCATTTCTTATTGGTGCATCCTCATTTCCTTTCCTCGCTTCCTTTCCTCGAGTCTCAGCTCCACCCCCTATATGATGTGAGGGAAGGATGCAAGGATAGAAAATTAGGACAGAGGAATCAAAGGATATCTTATTTGTACATTGGAATATTCTTGATCACTCAAGCGTCACAGCGTCATCAGCTGTGCTCAAGGGATCTGCCCTTATGTTGTTGACATTTGGATATTTTAAGAAACTCATAATGAATAATAACGCAAGATGCCCTGTTGAAATATGTGAGATGTATGATCTTTTTAAACTGCAAACGTAAACCATAGATTAAAATTATTGTGACGCATGCAAAGGGGGAGGTGAAGTCAGGTTTCTCGACGAGAAAGACTTCTATAGGATAGGATATAGGATAGGATATACTGGTGTATCCTCGCTCATAGCTCCTCTGGAAGCTTCCTCACTCCTCGTTCCTTGCCACCTCGCATTGCAATTAGAGAATTGAGATTTCCTTCAAGATGGCTTTCTTGGAATGCTTTCCAGGTCATAGGCTGGGCTGTTTTTTTTATAAGCCGTTTGAATTACAGATGTGCCTAAAGAGTTATAAACCCAAATAACATTTGGTCCTTGTGAAGTACAGATACTAGTACTGTGTAACAGTGTGTACGAACTGCTGCACAATCCTAAACTACTGTTGTTTTCAAGCACATATGTCAGTTTAACATTCAGTGAGGGATGTTCACATGTTGCTTCACTATGACAGCAGTGTTAGAAGAGCGTTTACATGAAACTTTTTTTAATGTAAAAGTTAATCGCTGCTGCAGCGCCAGTTCTGGAGATGCTGAGAGAGTGCCTTGCATTATGAAATGCAGTACAACTGATGAATTTTGCAGTTCTGCAAGCCTTCACATTTGCTGTTTCTACCTGTGGCTGATGCGTTTAGGCTGCTCTAACTTTGTAACGGGGATAAATAACTAAATGAGTGAGTTTGTTTTGTAATTATATTTGAGCTGCTAACATGGCAAAAACATGGTATTAAATGCCTGTTTTTAAAGAAAAAAAAGTGTTTATATCTTTAGGAGAATGGCAGCACTAAGATATCAGACACATCTTCTGCAACTGCAGAAAAAGAACGAGAGAGAGAGACAGAGACAGAGAGAGACCCTAATAAACATGCTGTAAACATGCTCAACTATTAAAGGTGGGATATTTTTTTCTAATGAAAAAGTGAAAGTGTCACTTTTCAGCAGTTATTGTCTATGGGTTGTAACATTTCTTACAGATTTCTGTTTGTTGTGCATCAGATATAGATAAATTAGCACCTACATTACATTTATTTGAATGCATTAATGAGAGAGAGATTGTGTGTGAATTGACAATGAGTTTCTGTGCTCCTCTCTGCGCGTGATGTGCAAGCTATTGTCTGTAAGAGTGTTCGTGTGTCACAATACATTAGGCATTAGTTCAACATAATACACATCCGATGGTCTAAAAATCGCTTCAATGTTCAAACGGGCAGGCATTAAAAAACTGACAGTTTTATGAGGACGCAAGTGAAAGTGATCTGGCTTCAGGGCACACGCGTTGTCAGAGACACGACAAAACTCGGCTCTCTGTGTCACAGAACAAAACTCACGACCACTGAACGGAGATGATTGCCTTGCCTTCTTGAATAGTGTAAAATCGCTTGAATGTTCAAACTGGCAAGCCTTTAAACGCATTTAATTGACAAACTTCATGAGGACGCAAGTGAAAGTGATCTGGCTTCGAGGCTTGCGTGCACCATCTGTGTGTGTGTGTAGCAGGGGATATAAGAACGGCGATTAATTTACCTGTATAAACTGTAAAACATGAAATTACCATAGTAATATTGAGCATCCAGATTGTATAAACAAAGATAACTGCTCCTGAATCTTTCCATGTGCTTGCAAACTGCACTTGATGTGACTGACGGGGCGGAGTCACGTGACCGAAATAACCGTCAGATGTTGCATCAACTGACATCCAATAATGTTTTATTCCAGTTCCAGAAAGAGAAAGTTAGTGGAGGGATTTCATTATAAGACAAACATTATCTGACTCCAACTAAGCTTGAAACGTGGGTTTCATTTTAGACCAAGGAAAGAAAATGTTATAAATAGTGCTGCATGTTAAATCAAATGTCTAATATCATTTCAGCTTGCCATACGTACACTGCCTACTGCTTTGAGACAAGAAATGACATAACTGAGGGACAGTGTGTCATGGTTTGAGAATAAAATAAAACTGAGAAGGTAATCTTTGCTAGAGCAGAGTTGACTGTGTTCGTGGCCTGTAAGTCCACCCGCCTCTGGAAATCAACAGTTGTTAATGAGTTGATCCTTGAGAGAAAACACATTTTTGACCTGTTCTCATTTTTGATTGCTTTCCGATTTGAGGTCAACTGAGGAATCGCGAGTCTCCTCTTTGTAGTCATTGTGGTGGGATGTGTGTGTGACTGAACCAAGATCTCACAACAATGTTTGCTATGGTGTTCTAACTGATAGCATGTTGCTTTGTTTATCTTTGTGACCATCTGGTCTGTAGATGTGGCCTGGGTCCTTCAATGTGCATCAGTGTGCTTTTTTTAGTTGTTTTTTGGTCCAGTAGGTGAAAATGGTGCATCTGATCACCACACATATATAGTAGTAGCACACTGTCCTCAACACACCTGATTTTAAGGAATCATTCAAATGCTGTAGGACGACACTCACTTGACCAGTATGAGTACTAGGTGTTTGACTTAACAATCACTAATAAGATAACGATGTTTGTCAGAGGTTATATCACTAATGGTCCATATTGAGGTCTGTCTTGCCAAGACCACTGTTGTCTAATTAAGCCTCTGTATTGTCATGGAAAAAAGAAACTTAAATAATTATCATGGTGAAGCTGGAATTGAAAAACACAAGCAAAGTGTCTTTAAAAGCTTTTATTCTTGCCAAGAAGGTCAATTCGGACATACAGGTTGTCTGCAGTCAGGAAAGACAAAGTGGAAGCCACATACTTATTCTTTTATACTCTTTCAATGGGTGAGGGCCAATAAAACAAAAACACAACAACAAACTCCTTAGTTGGTGTTATCTGCAGCTGTCACACCTTCAGTGAAAACACAAAACTTTCAGAGAAATTGTTCAAGGCTACAGACAACGAACACTAGTTGTATTGAGAAAAGTATCAAAGCTTTATCAAACAAAAATGTGGTTACTACAGAAAACTAGAATTCTTATATAAGCTTAATATAATTAAAAACACCTTATATGGTTTGATATAGTTTGTTAAAAATTACAGTATACACCTTGCAGCATGGGATCAGATCCCATGACTCTCTACAGGGGGTCATCACATGAGCCGAAGGGATGAGGCCCTCAGAGTTCACCTCAGTCAGAGGTGTCGTCACAGTGCTTGAAGAGAGCGATCAGATGTCTTTGACAGGCAGGTGTCGCTCAGTGAATGACATGCTGGACACAGCTGACTGATTTGACAGGTGCAGGATAGCTCAGGCATACTCGGAGATGTCTGAGATACAGTACAAACTGTCTAGTTTGTCATGGAGAATGCCTGCTGTGGGTTTGCACTCAGAAACCGAGGAAGTGAGAAGGAAAAGTGAGTTTTCTCTGACTGTCAATCACACAACTTGATCTTCCTGTATTGCTTATCCAAGGGCAACTCATGGCTTCATTCAGAGGCTATCTGGTGTCTTTCCTCTGAGGGGCTTCAGGGTTGTTTACGTGTGTGTTTTGATTGTGCAGTAAGTCTAGAGGTGTCAAGCCTTCAGCGCAAGTGAACTGAGCCTTCTATCACTGACTTTAAATGCATGGGCCTAACCTTTTTCATCTGTAATTTTTCTTTGGCTCACTTGGCTTGCTGTGTAAACAGTACATTTCCAGCCTCCATGCAGATGAAATGTGACTGAACTAACTAAATGTTTGGTTCTTTTGGCATACTGTCTAGATTACCTTAAATGGATTCACACACAAACGAGATGCAAAAAAAGTATAGGTTTTGTCAAATTAAAATCTGTAATCTTTTAGCAGTGATCGGCGTTTGGCTGGTTAGCCCCTGTGGCTAAATGCTAGTTCAGGGTTATGGAACTGTGCATGTTCTTGTGATGTCATCTGCCAATCATTGCTCTTATGATGCAATTTTCATGGTGGCTCTGAAGTGATTAGTCTCATGCTCAGCTCAGGTGATTCTCATTGAACAACCTGTCACGTTAGCTGCAGGACTAAGCGCCTTTGAGCAAAGATGGCAAATTTCAGATTGTGTATTTTCAAGGGGTCCTGCGCAACTTGCAACAATTTGCACAACTTGTAACCATTTGCACAACTTGTCATGAAGATGAATGGGAATGTGCTAACAAATAGCCTCTTCCAGGTACTATAGACATCCTCTGAAAGGTCCTGTGGCGGTACTTCACTTAGTTGGGTGTATAAAGCTTTACTTGACATGCTAAACACAGATCTAGACAGTATCCTGTAAACTGGGCTCAGCGGCTGTGATAGATGCTTTCTCACTCTCATTTAGTCTGTTTGGCATTGGGTTTAAAAAAAACTTTTTTTAAAACATAATTAACTAACCTTTTATACAGCATCTCATTGTTTGGACCTCGTTAAAATCACAGATGAACAGCTCCGGGACGTTTGTATTTGCAAGCCCTGGCCCATACATGTCAGAGTCGCGAAGCGCAGCACAATGAACCAACACCTCAAATAAAGGATTCTCCAGCCTGTGACAGCGTGCAAAGTTATGTTCAGTTAGAAGCCTAAGATGATCACCGGTACAATGAAGAGCTGCTAGTGGGTTATTTAACTCAACGAAACACATCTTATATGAGATTAATCAGATATTTTTACTACATAAACTTAATATTACGACTTATATCTGCACAAAATGACACGAATGCACAAGTGAAGCTTGGATTAAGTTATGTGTTAATCAGAATCAGAATTTTTCCCACAACAAAGCGCTGAAACACAGCGGTTCATTACAATAGTGTTCTCATTATATTGTTGTGTATATGACAGTCCAAGTAGTTATTAATGTTGTGCATTGCTGTTTGAGTTGCACGACCTAAAGCTAAAGATTATCATTCACGGTACAATAATGCACTTTACTGCATCCTGCATCGTTTTATTCAATTAACTCAACCAAAACGCATCCTATATGAGTTTAATCGGATATACACACAATATTACAACCTTACAATGGCACAAAAGGCTGTGAATGCACAAGCAAACTTGACTGTGTAACTCCGTGTGTCTTTCTGCATCAACGCGCTGAAACATGGGCGAATTTGCAACATTCTTTTACAGTCATGTTTTCATTATTTTATGTATCCTTTCTGTTGGGTCTACAAGAGATTATTTTCTCTGTTTTCCACAGAATGAATGGAGCAGGCCTCCAAGTGTCACCTGTCATTGTAACCAAGCTCTTACCTTAAGCCCGGGACACACCAAGGTGACGAAAGTTGACTGTGGCCTCTCATTGTCTGCGTCTCGGCCAAAAAGCTGCGCTTCAACTAACCAAAAGTACTAAAGAAGTCTGTCAACTAGCATGAGCGTTCTGCGCCTGCTTGTTAGTAAATATGTCTATATCAGCAGGTCAATAGTCTATTTTCGTCATTCAAAAAATGAAACCGAAACTAGGACTCCAGAACAAAGCAGTGCTTGCTTACCATTTTGAATATCGATTTTAAACCATTCTCATTTTTACGAACCGATATTGATTCTTAAATCCCAAGAATCGATTAGTCATCCTGTTTTCAGTTGATGAATGAACGGGAAATTGTAGTGCGCCTCCCATCCAATAAATCGCAATAATCTTTGTGCTTTGTTACTATTGATATGAAACAAAGTCTCAGATTTCAAATTAAGTCCATTTTATTTCGAACTTCAAAAACATAAATACCGTTTTGTCGCTGTGGTGAGATCACTCTGGCACAGCTTATTTCAGTTCAAAAGAAGCAGCAGCGCGGAGTGCACGTGAACTGATCTTCTCTTCCGCCTTAATACCAGTTACAGTGCGAAATAAACATGAATGAGCATCTGAAAGTGTATTAAATGGAGTACAACTTAACGAAATCCGTATCATGTCACATGGAATCGCTCAGTGTTTCAACCGTGGAAAGACTTCAATAAAACAGCTTGTAATGTCATGTAACGTCACATTTTAACATATCCAGTGTCCATAAACTCGTTAGTCAGCTAGAAAAATTAACTCTAGAGAGGAGCATTTTGCTAAATACATGCAACATATTACATAGGCTATTTATTATAATTTTTTATGTTCTTCAATATTTAATGCATGTATGAATAAATCTGGCACGTTTTTATGACAGCGACCATTTAAATGTTTATATTTAAAAAAAAAAAACTAATTGGAGTAGAAATATGATTATATTATAATGTTATTATAAAAAAAAACGTAATTGAGTGTAATTTAAGTGTTTGTATAGAAATCAATTTTTACCTTCAATATTATAGTAGGCTAATGTAGCCTAGTAGGCTACAACTGACTCCCATAGTTTACAGCATTAGTTAAGATTGAGAAAATTTGCCATGTATTGTACCTGATATATATATAAAAAATAATCGATGTTGAATTGCAAGCTTGTGAATCGAAATCGAATCGAATTGTGAAATTAGTTTCCAATACCCAGCCTTAATATTTATGCCCTTTGAAAGTCATCTTTGACCTCAGGAAATCCTCATTGGGGATTTCATTGATTTTTAGGTCAGTTAAAGCAGTTTACTTCTAGACCTCGACCAGTCAGTATAAAACAACATTCACAGCCCAGTTTACTTCCATTATTTCTGAGTGAAACGGGATATTCAACAAGGGAAATGTATGGCAGGAGTGTTGCCAAAAAGAAAAGTCACTTCAGAGGTGGAGCGTTCTGATCCGACTGTGAAGACAAACAGTATTTTCTTTGGAATAATGAGCACTGATGAATCATTCACAAGACCAGCAATTTGTACCGAAGTGTAAATGGACAATTTTGATTTTATTTTCACTTTACCATTAAGATCTAGGGCCTCCCCTCGACTGAAGATCTACTGACCATAAGATGGCGCAAAATCTCATTTTAGCACTAAATGGCTATGCTATTTTTAATTTTGTCAATTTTTTTATCTCAATATCAACATTTGTGAGATTTAGTCAGCCGAAACTGTTTTGAGGTTAATTAATCTTATTTTGTCTCTCTGGAAAGTAGTGATCCATGACATTTGTATTATGTTGAATATTAAAGTTTTGTCTATTTGTTAATGAGGGACTTGTGGACACACACAACTTTTGGGGTTTGTAGTAAAAGTTATAGTGTTTATTTTGAAGTAAAAAATGTATTAGACCCTTGGGGTAAGATGACTATTATGACATGTCTTCAATTAAAATATGGATAATTAAATATGTAAATATTCATATGCCTCTACATAGAAGTCATAGAATAATTTTACCTTTCAGATAAATCTCTTTTACATGGATTCTGCTTTGTCTGTCATCGATTCAATTGTTCAAATAAATTGTCAAAATAAAATTTTACATGGAATAGTTGATTTAGTATTTTACAT
Source organism: Rhinogobio ventralis (assembly GCA_039654625.1). Taxonomy (NCBI): domain Eukaryota; kingdom Metazoa; phylum Chordata; class Actinopteri; order Cypriniformes; family Gobionidae; genus Rhinogobio; species Rhinogobio ventralis. Next base: position 31,962,687 of record CM077201.1, read on the forward strand.
TGACACTTTAAAACATACATAAATATTAATAACAATTATATCCAGGTGGGCTTCTTACCCCAGGTACAGGGCCAACTTACCCCAGTAGGGGCCATCTTACCCATCTTTTAATATTTTACATTTTGTGCTATAACATCTAAATAGGCTAATGTTTATATTTCCTATAATAACACATTGGCTGATGCATCATCATCCAGCACATGCCTAAATTATATCTAAAAAACGTTTTAATTGACTAACTGACTTATAAAAATTGGTCTCTTCTCATCAACTAATGTTCCTCTGTGCCGCAGCGTGAGGTGTGAGGTGTGCCGTGGAAAACTAAACAAACTGCTTGTTTGCAGTGCAAAGGTGAATAAAGAATTGTTTGAATAAGTACAGCATTTTCTTTACTCATGAAACTCTGTCTAATAAAGGCTAATGTTTTTGCTATTTGAAGAGCAGAGAAGAGTCTTAGTCTGGTATTTGCCATCCAGTTGTAGCCAATATACTGTTTTAAATATCCTGTGCATAGCGCTTTAACTTTTGTATCATTTAGATTTTGTCCAAATGTATTCATGCATATATTCATATTGGAAAACACTGGTTTAGTTGAGTATTAGGGGGCAGCCCTAGTAAGATCACTGTAACACATGGTCTTGTGTGTTTGCATGTCTCTCTAGTTCGAGCAACCTTGTTGTGTGTCAGCCTTTAGTAACAGAGTTGACCCGGGACTCACCAGTGTCCCGATACTGGTTAGTGTGTTTGCAGCATTGGTTAATGTGAACGCCATCAATCAAGCTTCCATTTTTCTAAGCAAATGATTGTATTCACATTCACCATTCACATTCACCATTCACATATGGTCACGAGGAGAGAGCGCCGCCACAACCGAAGGAAATCTGCTTAAATTGCCGGCATCAGCTCCAACACAGGTGTAACTCCTCAGTCATCATGACATCACTCACCTTAACTCTGTCCTGCGAAACAAAAAAAAGAACAACCAAACCACACAATATTACTTGGGTTCATAACACCCTCCCCCATAGAAAAGGGTGTCCAATTATGAAACCCAACCTAACCCTTCACCCGATAACCCCCAATACTGGAAAAGACCCAGCACTCTGTTATACTCCCAATATCCTCAGCAACCACGGGCCCTGTAGAAGCAATTTAAGAGAATCAAGAAGAGCAAAACAAAACATGGTTAGTCAACAGCTAAGAGGAGTAAGGAGCTCTAGACAATGCGTCAGCCACCACATTGTCAGTCCCTTTGATATGCCGGATTTCAAGTGCATATGATTGCAGAAAGAGGCACCAACGAGTCAATCGTTGGTTTGGGCACTGCAAAGCTGCTAACACAGGAGTGGAAGTGAGCAGTGATTTAGCTGACATGCAGAGGTCCAGACAAAAGCTGCTTTTGCTTTCAGCAAATCAGTGCGTGGGGCTACTACGGTAGAAAAATTCCTGCAAAATCCCCGATAGTAATGGGCGATAGAAACAATATGCAATATAAACGATACAAAATTGGCCTACTATAGAAATTTTAATTCTATTCTATCACGATAATGCATGCAATGTTGTCATGACAACCGGTACACAACATTCACTTCGGGAGGTTTACCTTATTACCTTAGTATTTCTTATCATATACCTTATAGAAAAGATGAGAGTAGTGTTTGTTTCTTTTGAGCCTGATTTCTCAAAATGGTGTGTGTGTGTGTGCTTATCCTGGGTACCATGACAACAGGAGTTATAGTAAGCATGAGCGGCCGCTAATGGCTCAAACGCACTCACAGGAACGCGCACAGAGTAACGGCTGAGCTCAGTATTTTGACTGAATAATAAGGTTTCTTTCTTGAAAAACCTTATAGTATGCCTTCTGAACACTTTCCATATGGTGCGTCTCCCTGTTTCATTGCGTGACACTTTTGTATCCTTTTCGTAAAGTTTTAGCCTGGTCGCCATTCACTGCCATTATATGGAGAAGCGCGTGCAGGACGTTTTTAATTTTATTTCTGAAGATAGAAGGACATAGGGCATTGGAACAACAACAGGGTGAGTAAAAGATGGCTTTATTATCATTTCAGTGTGAACTATCCCTTTAAGCTTTTTCTTTTTAAAGTCTCTGTAGCTAGTGTACTTGAATTTGATTTATCTGCAACATTTTGTATAAAAACTACGTACAACGTTTCTTTTAAAAAAGAAAAATGCAATTAGCAGTTTGGCTTTCCTTAGGTTCTATGTAACCTGTTCTGAAATGGTTCTATTATAATTTATATATCGTGATATATATCGTTATCGCAAGAGGCTGCAATGTATATATCGCAATATGGATTTTAGGCCATATCGCTTTCCCTAATCCCCGATAGTAACCTACTAACCCAACTCCTCCTTGGTAGTAGCCTCAACCATAGCCCAAACTGGTCGCACACATTCCTGTCCAACTACCTTACCTAAGTAAGTCACGGTAGCCTTGGGCAAACTCACATTTAGCCAAATTGACTGTCAGGCCAGCCTCTCCAAAACTAGAGAACAGGTCTGCAATACGCCTCAAGTGCTGCTCCCATGAATCATTAAAAACCACTACATCGTCTAAATAGACTGCAACTCCTTCCCACCCAGAAACAACCGCTGAAAGTCGCTGAAAGGTTGTAGGCGCATTTCTGAGGCTAAAAATCATGACGTTATAAGAGAATGTCCTCAGATCTAATAAAAGCAGAAATCTCTTGAGCTCTTTGGGTCAACGAAACCTGCCAATAGCCTTGTAAGCAGATCGAACTTGCTCACAAAATTCGCCGCCCCAACCCGATCAACACAATCCTCAATACGAGGCAGTGGAAAAGAGTCTGGTTTTGTTACTCTATTTATTTTACGATAGTTGGTGCAAAACCGATAAGTTCCATCAGATTTATTTACAATCAAGCAGGGGGGTGCCCAGCTGGAAAATGAAGGCAGTGCAATGTCATGATCCAGCATATACTGAACTTCAGCATTAAGATGCAAGAGTTTGTTTGGGGACACCCGATAAAAATGTTGCCGAATGGGCTCAGCATCCCCAACATCAATATCATTCTCCAACTAATGTGTACATGAAGGTACGTCACCAAATAAAGAGACACAATGGTTAATAATGGCAATCAAGTCAGCACATTTACAGTCTGGAAAATGGCTCCACAGGTAACAGAGCCAGCACCTGATCGGCAGGCAAAAATGGCTGTTTCTCAGTTCGCCGATCAAAAAGCGTCTTCATACACCTCTGCGAAGAGTGCAATGATTTATTTGCCACCTTACCTGCTTCATACAATCTACGCTTAAAGTCATTCACATAACTTATCAAATTTTTAGGTGGTGTACTTTCAATCCAGTGGTCTCTGAGTACAGCCAGTGGTCCCCAAACTGTATGCCCAAACACCAAATCATTGGGACTAAACCCAGTACTTTCCTGACATACCTCACGTGCTGACATCATCAACCACGGCAATCCCTGCTCCAATCACCCTCCATCTCCGTGCAATAAGAATGCTGTAAAGACTTCAGCGTCTGATGGAAACGCTCCAAAGCCCCCTGGCTTTGAGCATGATAAGCACTAGCTTTATTGTGCTTAATGTGCAGCAGTTTCAAGACCTGAGAATTGAAATTAGAACCTTGATCACTTTGCACAATCTTCGGAATGCCAAAAATGGAAATTAACTGAGTCAAGGCTTTCACCACTGATTTTGCAGTGATCGTAAGGAGAGGATAGGCTGCAGGGTACAGAGTAGAGGCACACATAACCGTGAGCAAATAAATGCTACTCGATTTTGATCTAGGCAACGGGCCTACACAATCAATAATCAGGTGCTCAAATGGCGGACTGACAGCAGGAATAGGAGACAATGGGGCAGGTTTGATCTTCTGATTGGGTTTGCCTGTTAGTTTACAAGCATGACATGCCTTGATATACTGTGACACATCCTTCAATTTTGGCCAAAAATGACAAAGGATTCTGTGATGGGTCTTTTTTTTTTTTTTTACCCCTAAATGACCTGCAAGTTTATCATGGGAAATCTGCAATACCAGTGAGCGATATTTCTCTGGAACTGCCACCTGCATGATAGGATCCCCAGCAAAATCACTAGCAACATTCCATCCTGCAAAAAATAACCATGAACACATGCCTAATTTCATTAGAAGACATCACACTCTCAAACAATTGATGGAGAGAAGAATTAAGTTGCTGCTCCTGGAGCAATTCAGGAGGAGAAACCGAAAAGTCATCAGGCAAGGAAAATGGTTTGACTACAGCAGAATCAGAGGTTACGGATCCAGGTCATGGATCAAGTTACCGCACATAAGGTAAATACCTTTGGACAATTCTTGTGGCTCTCATCAGGACCTGGGAGGAGAAAAGATAAAACCACAGGAGGTGAAAAGGTATCAGGCCAAACCCAACCCCCTGCCAAATTATTTCCCATTATTATATCTACCCCCTCCACTGGCAACAAGGGATGTACTCCAACCACCACTTCCCCACTCACAAGCTCAGATGACCATATTACTCTGTGCAAAGGAACAGACAACACGTCCATACCAATTCCTTTAACAAGAACACTAGTACCAGTGTCACTCAAGGAAGAAAATGGCAACACATCCTGCAAAACAAAGGATTCCGAAGCCCCCGTATCTCTCAATATTGTCACTGGAACTTTTGTCTCTTTACCAACAATCGACACATACCCATAGGTGATAAAAGGCGCATAATCACCATCTTTTAAAACGTTCACCGCCATAGAAAATTAAATTCAATTAATTGTCATTGAGCAAGTACGAATACAAGCCAACGAAATGCAGTTAACAACCAACCAGGATGCAAGATAAAAGTAATAATCTTTAGTGCTAAAAAATGCTAAATATGACCATGGATATGCATACCTATAACCATACATACACATATTAGGTGTACATACTCGCACGTTAAAAAAGATGTGCAGTTTGATGAATGCACAATATGAATAAATAGATGAACACTGGGAGGTGTTCAGCTAATGCTAAAAGAGAAACGGGAAAGCTACTAAAAAATACTATGATAAGTGATAATAATGTTTCAAGGCAGAGAGTTTAACAAAGTCACAGCCTGAGGAAAAAAACTCTTCCTGAGCCTGCTGGTGCGGGACCGTAGGCTCCTGTAACGCCTACCAGATGGAACGAGTAAACAAAGAATGGTTGGGATGAGATGCATCTTTGATGATGCCATTTGCTCTTCTCAAGCAACGTTTCCTGTAAAGGTCCTCAATTGATGGTAATTGCATACCGATAATTCTCTAGGCCGTTTTTACCACCTGCTGGAGTGCCTTACGGTCTGATGCTGAGCAATTGCAAAACCATACTGAGATGAAGTTGGTCAATATGCTCTTGATGGTACATTGATAAAAGTTAACCAGTATCTTGGGGCAAAGTTGAGCTTTTTTTAAAGCTCCGTAAGAAATAAATCCGGTGCTGTGCTTTCTTGTAGATTATGGAGGCGGTCAGGGACCATGTAAAGTGTAGGGACTCTGTATAAGGGAAACGGGTCTATTTAGCTCAAATTAATTAATTAATACTTAGGGAATTTTGAAAGAGTCAATTATTTTACGGCCGAGCAAATTACTCGTCCAGCGTATTATCCACACAGTAGTGAAAACACTACAATAGCCAGGTAACATAGATCAGCAGTTTAAGACATTAAATTCGTAAGCACATAACACAAGAACACTTATCTTTAAATACAAAAAAACTTTATTGATTACTCTAACAAATAAAACTAATATCTATCTATTAGTTGGCAGACAGAACGGCGAACACATTTTACGGCCATAAATTGTTGATTTGTTGAGGTTTGTGTGGAATTATGTTGGAACGAATCATTGGAAGATTCAGTTGTGTCTGGTGCGCCCTCAAACCCTACAAAAGTCACCAGAGATATGAACCCCCAAAAACTTAAAGCTTGAAACACGTTCAACTGTGATTCCTTTTGCTGTTAATGGGTGCATCTGCATGGTTCTTAGTTCGCCTGAAGTCCACAATGATCTGTTTGGTCTTCTGGGTATTGAGGACAAGATTATCAGCACACCATGCACTCATGCGCTGGACCTCATACCTGTAGGCCGTCTCATCATCCCCACTAATCAGGCCAACCATCGTGGTATCATCTGCGAAATTAATGATGTTGTTAGTCATGTACAGCGACACAGTCGTGAGTGAAGAGAGAATACAAAAGTCAAGTCAAGTCAACTTTATTTATATAGCGCTTTTTACAATGCAGATTGTTTCAAAGCAGCTTCACAGTGTTAAACAGGAAAATAATGAACAGAATTTGATTCAGCTGTACAGCCGCTCTGGAGAAAACGGTGATGTCATCAGCTCATTTCAATTATCATATATATTCAAGTAATGTAGTTGATATAATTTAGTTTAGTAATTAAATTTATTTGGATATTTATTTGAAAATTTTGTGTCCCCAACTGAGCAAGCCAGAGGCGACAGTGGCAAGGAACCAAAACTCCATCAGGTGTCCTAATGGAGAAAAATAAACCTTGGGAGAAACCAGGCTCAGTCGGGGTGCCAGTTCTCCTCTGGCCAATTAACAAACAGTGTATGTTTATTATTTTGGCAGCCTTATAGGTCAGAAGTAATATTAGATCGGATTATTCGAAAGATCGGAGGCATCACACCGGGTTTATTGAGGATGGCGTGTCAATTAAACAATTATTAAATAGGAATATTCGAAATATCGGAGTCATCACGCCGGAGATGGATCCATTGAGGATGCCATGTCGATGAGCAATTTCAGAGGGTAGACTAATTGACACGGTCTCTGCAGACACTTCAGGGATGCGTTGGTAATGTCTGGGCGCTGGTCCACCATCTGATCTGGATACGGTCCGGATCCGGCTGACTGCAGTAAACCACGGGATAAACAGAGAGACTAACATTAGCGTAGATGCCATTCCTCTTATGATGTAACGAGTACATCAGGTGTTATGGGAAGTGTTCCCGGTTCCGGCTGACCTAGTTAATGCAGCCTAACAATTTGAATAAATTATAAATTAAAATGTTTTATGTGTATGCCATAGTAAAGAGATGCGTTTTTAGTCTAGATTTAAACTGACAGAGTGTGTCTGCTTCCCGAACAATGCTAGGAAGGCTGTTCCAGAGTTTGGGTGCTAAATAGGAAAAGGATCGACCGCCTGCAGTTGATTTTGATATTCTAGGTATTATCAACTGGCCAGAGTTTTGAGACCGCAATAGACGTGATGGAGTATAATGCGTTAAGAGCTCGCTCAAGTACTGGGAAGCTAAACCATTTAGTGATTTGTAAGTAATTAGCAAGATTTTAAAATGTATGCGATGTTTAATAGGGAGCCAGTGCAGTGTTGACAGAACCGGGCTAATATGGTCATACTTCCTGGTTCTAGTAAGAACTCGAGCTGCTGCGTTTTGGACCAGCTGCAGTTTATTTATTAAGCGAGCAGGGCAACCACCCAGTAGAGCATTACAATAATCTAGCCTTGAGGTCATGAATGCATGAACTAACTGTTCAGCATTTTGCATTGAAAGCATATGCCGTAATTTAGATATATTTTTAAGATGGTAGAATGCAGTTTTACAGATGCTAGAAACGTGGCTTTCAAATGAGAGATTGGTATCAAAGAGCACACCCAGGTTCCTAACTGACGACGAGGACTTGACAGAGCAGCCATCAAGTGTTAGACAGTATTCTAGGTTACTACATGTGGAGTTTTTTTGTCCAATAATTAAAAATTCAGTTTTTTCTGAATTAAGTTGCAGGAAATTACTAGTCATCCAATTTTTTATATCAGCTATGCATTCCGTTAATCTTGTGAATTGGTAAGTTTCGTCAGGGCGTGAAGAAATATAGAGCTGAGTATCGTCAGCATAACAATGAAAACTAACGCCATGCTTCCTAATGATATCTCCCAGTGGTAGCATGTACAGGGTGAAAAGCAACGGTCCTAGCACTGAGCCCTGCTGTACTCCATACTGAACTTGTGATCGGTGTGAGATCTCTTCATTTACTGCTGCAAACTGAAAACGGTCAGATAAGTATGATTTAAACCATGCCAATGCAATTCCACTAATGCCAACATAATTTTCGAGTCTATTCAAAAGAATGTTGTGGTCGATGGTATCGAATGCAGCGCTAAGATCGAGTAACACTAACAGAGAGATACAACCACGATCGGATGATAAGAGTAAATCATTTGTAACTCTAATGAGAGCACTCTCAGTACTATGATGTGGTCTAAATCCTGACTGGAAAACCTCACAGATACCATTTTTTTCTAAAAAGGAGCATAATTGTGAGGACACTGCCTTTTCTAGTATTTTTGACAGAAAGGGTAGATTTGAGATTGGCCTGTAATTGACTAATTCTGTAGGGTCAAGTTGCGGTTTTTTAATAAGTGGTTTAATAATAGCCAACTTAAAAGTTTTCGGTACATATCCTAAAGTCAAGGATGAATTAATGATATTAAGAAGAGGATCTATGACCTCTGGAAGCATCTCTTTTAGTAGTTTAGCCGGTATAGGGTCGAGCATACATGTTGTTGGTTTTGATGATTTAACGAGTTTAGCCAATTCTTCTTCTCCTATAGCAGTGAATGAATGTAATTTTTCCTCAGTGACACTACAATGCTCTGTCTGATGTGATACAGTAGTAGACGGCTGCATGGTTATAATTTTTTTCCTAATATTATCAATCTTACAAGTAAAGAAGTTCATAAAGTCATTACTGCTGTGCTGTTGGCAGACATCAGAAGTTGAAGCTTTATAAAAGGGGACTCAACACAGCCTTGCAGCAAACCAGTATGCATGGTAAGAGTGGAGGACAAGCTTAACAGCCTGGAGTCTGTTAGTCAAAAAGTCTAACGTCCAGTTGCAAAGTGAGGTGCTGATTCTCAACTGGCTAAGCTTGGAGACCAGCACTGAGGGGATCACTGTATTGAATGCTGAACTAAAGTCAACGAACAAAATTCTAACATAAGAGTTAGGACTGTCCAGATGGGTCAAAGCAGAATGAAGTGCCGTGAAAATGGTGTCTTCTGTTGACCTATTTGTACGGTAGGCATACTGGTGAGGATCCAGGGATGAGGGAAGACTGGCTCTCAGATGAGGTAAGACCAGTCTCTCAAAGCACTTAGCAATGATGGGGGTAAGTGCAACAGGGCGGAAGTCATTCAGGGCTGATGCAGTGGAATGCTTTGGCACAGGTATAATAGTGGCAGTCTTAAAGCGGGAGGGGACAGATTGAAAATGTCAGTGAAGACCCCAGCCAACTGCTCTGCACAGACTCTGAGCACACGCCCAGGTATTCCATCCGGGCCTGCTGCTTTCCTTGCATCTACCTTGCTCAAGATGTTATACACCTCAGTAGAGCAGAATGAGCGGTGCAGTCTACCAGGCATGTGGTTTGCTTTTACTGATGTCTCCTCCTTACCCTGGATGAAGCGTGCATAAAATGTTTTTGAGCTGATCTAGCAGGGAGGCGGAGCCAGATTGTGGTACTGGACTAGTTGTTTTGTAGTCCACAATAGTTGGTGTAGGAATCAATATTTACCTGTGAGGATATGGTGGCATGTGCAGCAAACACACTCCAATCTGTGTGTTTGAATTGATGCTGAAAAATAGTCAGCACCCTCTGGCCAGATCTTAAAGGTTCTCATAGTGGGTTTAACACGTTTGACAGCCTGCTTAAACTTGGGGAGTAGAAACAAGGAGAGATGGTCTGACTGACCAAGGTGGGGGAGGGGGTAACCTTATAAGCATCAGCAACATTTGTGTAGACATAGTCCAAAATGGTATGTCCTCTTGTTAAGCATGAGACATTCTGATGGAATTTAGGAAGCATGCTACGTAAATTGCAATGATTAAAGTCCCCAGCAATGATAAAGGCCCCATCTGGATATAATGTCTGCAGCCGGCTGATTGCAGCACTAAGATCTTTCATGGCTATTTTTGCATTTGCATCTGGTGGAACATATATTGCAGCAGCAATTATACATGTGAGTTCACGTAGTAAGTAAAAGGGTCTGCACTTAATAAACAGGTATTCCAAATACATAGAGCAGGGGGTGTCAACGATGGTAGAGTCAGATCACCATGATTTATTCACATACATGCATACCCCACCTCCCCTGTTTTTACTTGTTGCTGTTGCACTTCTATCAGCTCTGAAGTTATGCCCATCCAGTTATGACATGTTGATTGGGGTGGCGCTGTTCAGCCATGTCTCTGTAAAAACATAAAATTACAATCCGCAAGCCTTCTCTGTGTGGAAATCCAAGTCTTTACTTCATCCAGCTTGTACGTCAGAGACCTCACATTTGCGAGGAAGATACTAGGCAATGCGGGCCGATGAGGATTTAACCTACGCCGGGTCCTTCCGCTCGGGCCAAGTTGTCCGTCCGCTCGGGCCAAGTTGTCCGTCAAGCTCCGGTATCCGTAATAACTCCGGTGAAACTCGATGAATTAATAGTCCAAAACTGCATTGCTACAACAGTAAATAATATCCAGGAGTGACTGTCTACTATAAAACAAGTTTGCATGACTAAGAGAACACGCAAGCAACTACCAGGTAAATTACTATTACATTGCAAAAACTGGTCAAACATTGAGCCTCGCGAAGTATAATTCTTTTTCTTCACAAGATGAGCTGACAGAATTTAACACTGGTGCCACAAGGACAGCTGGTTTAACGTGAGGAGCCTTTCCCCCTTTACTCTTGGCTTTAAGTACAGGGCACTCACTTTTCCAGTGCCCTTTACCATGGCTGTAATTACAGATCAGAGAATAATTTCTGGACATACGATCCACTTTATCTTAAAAAAAAATCATCCCTTTTCCAAAACTCAAAACTCTTGTGCGTTAAAATAGAATCATCAGCCAATTCAGCAGCTTTAACAGCTGTGTCAGCTTTCTGCTCATTTATATATGTTGCAATGCGAGCAGGTAAAGAGTTCTTAAACTATTCCAGCACAATTAAGTCAGTCAACTCTTCAAACGTGGTTACCTCAGATGCCATACACCAGCGATTAAATGCAGTACTAAGCTCTCTAGCAAACTCAACATGAGCAACATTAACACGATTACAACATTAATGTCGGTACGCTTCTGTAATCATCTTAATCATCACAGTCTGAGAGTGGAAGGGCAGAATAGACTTCTTGAGCCCTGCCAGTGAGAACTCATTGTAAAAGCAGTGTACGTTCCTTATGTGGCCAACCTCTTGCTTCCGTAATCCGCTCAAACAATGTAAAAAACGTATCTGGGTCTCGCTCATTAATTTTAGGCACTAATCGCACATTTCCAGCAGTGTCAAACATTTTAGAAGCACCCTGCAAAGCATCATCTGAACCATCATTTATTCTGCCTTCTCTTATCATGTCCAAGAAGTATTTCTGCAGCTCTTAGTTTTTTCACAATCTACTTCCAATTTCAGACGCTCCTGTTCAAGCTGTAACAGCAATAACATTTCCTGTTGCTCAAAAGTTAAAGAGCCAACATGAGATTTAACTTGACTTGATCTTTTGTACACGAATCAAGCAACACATCAGAAGGAGAATTAATAAAATCTTCTAGGAGATTAGACGTGCTTCCCTAAGTACACGTTACAAATAATAGGTGTGATTCACAAACCTCAGTGGGAGGAATAAAAAGGATCCCTTTCCCGATCTATAGAAAAAAAACAACTAACTCACCCTTAGTCTTCATGTGGTTACTGGTGAGGGGTATTTAAGCACCAACTCCCACTGGTACAAAGAAAAGCAACCAGCACGCTGGCGATTTACTCATACCAAGGCCATGCTCTCGAGACGACTGCTCTACTCACGGTCACCACACAAAAATAAAAAGTTACATTAAACCCACTTCCAAAAGGGAACGAGCAGCTACACCTAGCAAGGGAACAACAATACTATTCAAAATTCCCCCCACGATAGGATTTGCTAAATCACTTACCTCCTAGAACAGCATAGAACCGTGCAACTACCGATACAGCAATACATATCCTCAAAACAAACAAATCCAACCCGCATTTCCTTCAAAAACAATGTAGAAAACATCCCAAACAATGACGCTAAACAAAACAATTTCCTTCCGGTTTTACATTAGGTTAATCAACGTGCCGAATTTCATTACAAAATAACCAAACGCAAAAAAAACAAAGAGCTTTCAAATCATACCGAAAAACAACAGGAATTTTCAAAAGTTAAAGGACAAGCCCCCATTTGTCACGGCCGGCTCGCAAGCCGCGACAAAGGAGGAGACAACATGTTGGATAAAGATCAAAAAGGAACATTTGTTAAAGTAAGAATAATTAAATAAGAGAAAAGGACAAAACGAAAACAAAACAACTGAAAAGAGAACAAAATGGCACGAGGAGAAAGCGCCATAACAACCGAAGGGAACTGCTTAAATTGCCGGCATCAGCTCCAACACAGGTGTAACTCCTCAGTCACCATGATGTCACTCACCCTAACTCCGGCCTGCGAAACAAAAAGAGAACCACCAAACCACACAATATGACCCATACTGGGTTCATAACACCTGCTTTACATCTTACATTAAAATCTAATTTTCATGTTTTTTAGTGGTCACGGTGTTAAATGTTCTTGGCTTTTCTTGTTATTCTGTGAGGAAAAACAACAAACAATGCAGCCTTGATTTGCTCCGGTTTAAGGGAACAATATCCCATGAATTAATGAATTAATAACATTGCTGAAAACGCAATGATAAAGAGCTAAAATAATACAAAATGAAATGAGGTACCATTTTCTTTCACTGAACAGCAGCTTTATATTAATTACATTTTAGTTCCTTTGTATAATTAAATCATTTAAAATATGAATATATGCTGAAATTGCAGTTTTCCTCTGATTGTGCATTTAACTCTGTGTTAATGCATTGCATGCGTCCTCTTTATTTGACTGCAGGTCCTCTGAATGTTTTTAATTGCATATCGTCATCCTGCTGCGCAGAGTGGTCACCAGACGCTCGGCTGCATGGACTGTGTGAAGTTTTAAACATGTTCTGAATGCCGTGATCAAAACCTGCTTCTAATTGGACTGGCAATTAAAGCACATTCCCCCTCCGCTCCGGTCCCCGGCCCACCTCATGTGATTTAAAGTCTGCTGTAATGTAAATGCATTTCCTAGAAGGCAGTTTGATCTCCTCTGGTCCACATTCATTCATAGTGGAGCCATTAGAGGCAGAAATGTGCAGCCTTATTTTTACTGGGACTACTGGGATTTATTTTCACTCATTACGATCCTTTATAGGGTGCATTGAAACACATGCATCAGCTGTTTCATAGAAGATGGTTTGTCCTGCAATAGTTGAAGTGCCACTGATGGTCGAGTCATTTGAGGGACACCCTCATGGACTACACTGTCTGTACTCCAGCAGAAGCTGCTCATCCTAAATCATTGTGCATATGCTCCATGTAAGCAATAAGCTATGAGAGGTTGGGTTATAACATCAATTTAGCTTATGGATAAAGGATGTTGTTAACAGAGACTGTATCTCACTGTGTTAAGCAGTGTGATGGTCCTAAGTCCGACCTCAGCATTGAGAAGTGCCAGTCACTCGTTTGCTTACTGTAGAATAAATGTGTGTTAGCTGGAACGACCTGAGCTGTACTGTCTTTTAGCATTTAAGCTCATGAAGTTCAATTTATGATCCCGTCATTCTCACTAGTAGATCTAATGGTCATCGTGTGAACTAAGGTAAATAGTTGGTCTCTGTGGTGGTGTGCAGTGAACAGCTGTTAGTCGTTACAATAGTTACGGCTCTGACAGGGCTGCTTGTTAGTCGTGTCTAGCAGGCAAAAGTCAGAGCTGTTCTTCATCTGTCCTCATTTTGCTTTCTTTTGCCTTTGTGCTTTTATTTCTGATCCTATCCTGCTCTGCTGTGACACGGCTCTCTGCTTCAACCATCCATGGATCTTCAGCTCTTCAGTCTTGACGATTGCCTCTCTCTTTCTTTAGCTCCATCTCCTGCTCCATCTGGTTGTAGGACAGTCCTCATATTCTGCTTTAGTTGACTTTTAAGTTGCATTTTCATGTTATCCACACTTGAGTTGTGGGATTTCCACAAATGTTTTGTTAGATTGACAGAGATTATGTTCCTTTCTTCTGGTGCTTGTTCAGACGGCTCTCACTGTGCACAGGGACTCATTATGAGTCTAATGCTCTCAAGCGTTCGTTCAGGATAGGAGACTCGTGGAAATCCGGCAGGGAAGCCTCTGGATGCTGTTGTGCGGAGGATACGTGTAAAGAGGCTCAGGTGGCCTGTATCTGCATCTCATTTGTACATCAGCGGGTATTCAAAGGCCTTTACAAGGTCAGGTTAATGGCGTCTTTAAGAAAACAGGAGTGTTTTTGAGCAGAGAAGCAATGGGTGGGGAAAACCATCTCAATTAAAAATGAATAAAAGTGACACTGGGTATATTTCACTGAATCCGAACGAGACCTTAATGTGAAGTAGCTTGAAGCGTTTAGGGAGAGACGCAGCTTGTACAAATCAGAATTGAGCGTCTGGCACGGAGGAAGCATGAATCAGACACCTCTGGAGTCAATTAAGCCTGCGAAAGCCTCGTCATTCCATTCCGTCTTGTTTCACAGCTGCCTGCAGGGGGCTGTAGATGAGAAAGTCCCACGCAAATAAAACGCCAACTAATCTTCAACTGATATCTTCCTCAGAGGTCCGTCCATGCTATTGGCGCAGTTTGTTTTTTGGAATAAGTTATATGTTAATGGAAAATATGTGGCGTTTATATCTTTGTCAAATGTTAAATACTGTACTCCCTGGAAGACCTGATTCCGATGAAGACGTGAAGTGGATTACACTGCTTCTTCACAAGTATAAAATTTTCATGTTGCGATTAATTGCTGAAACTTTTATCACGGTATACGGTATTATCACGATATTGAAATTTTGAAGTTGCAAAAAAAGTGGTCAATATACTATAACAGGTTTAATAACTTTCTTGTAACAAAAATAACCAAACATATAAATACAATAAAGCAATACACAAAAATGTATAAGTAAACAAATATTTCAAAGTGCAAAAGAATTATAAAGAACAATATGTAACACTTTACAATAAGGTCTCACTAGTTAATGCATTAACTAACATTAACAAAGTGCAAATAGCTACATTTGTTATTGTTCTTTGATAACGATAACTGTTAATGTTAGCTCAGGTCCATTAAATAATACAGTTACAACTTTTGATTTTAATGTGTTATTAAATGTTGAAATTTACAGTCAAGTCAACATTATTTATATAGCGCTTTTTACAATGCAGATTGTTTCAAAGCAGCTTTGCAGTGTTAAACAGGAAAATAATGCAACCAAATTTGATTTGGCTGTACAGCCACTCTGGAGAAAACGGTGATGCCATCTAGCTCATTTCAATTATCATATATATTCAAGTAATGTAGTTGACATAGTTAATTTAGTTTCCCCAACTGAGCAAGCCAAGCCAAAGGCGACAGTGGCAAGGAACCAAAACTCCATCAGGTGGCATAATGAAGAAAAATAAACCTTGGGAGAAACCAGGCTCAGTCGGGGTGCCAGTTTTCCTCTGGCCAATTATCAAACAGTGTATGATTATAATTTTGGCAACCTTACAGGTCAGAAGTCATATTTGATCGGAAGATTCGAAAGATCGGAGGCATCACGCCGGAGACGGGTTTATTGAGGATGACGTGTTGATTAAACAATTATTAAATAGGAATATTCAAAAGATCGGAATCATCACGCCGGAGACGGGTTTATTGAGGATGACATGTCGATTAAACAATTATTAAATAGGAATATTCGAAATATCGGCGTCATCACGCCACAGTCTCTGCAGACACTTCAGGGATGCGTTGGTCATGTCTAGGTGCAGGTCCACCATCTGATCTGGATACGGCCTGGATCCGGCTAACTGCAGTAAACATCGGGTTAAACAGATAGACTAACATTAGCGTTGATGCCATTCTTCTTATGATGTAACAAGTACATCAGGTGTTATGGGAAGTGTTCCCGGTTCCGGCTGACCTAGTTAATGCAGCCTAACAATCATTTAATTGATTTGAATAAAATATTAATAAAAAATGTTCTATGTGTATGCCATAGTAAAGAGATGTTTTTTTAGTTTAGATTTAAACTGACAGAGTTTGTCTGCTTCCCGAACAATGCTAGGAAGACTGTTCCAGAGTTTAGGTGCTAAATAGGAAAAGGATCGACCGCCTGCAGTTGATTTTGATATTGTAGGTATTATCAACTGGCCAGAATTTTGAGATAACTAAGATTAATAAATTGAGCTATCTAAGATTAATAAATGCTTTAGAAGTATTTTTCATTGTCAGTTTGTTAACCAATGAATTAACTAATGTTAAATAATAGAGCCTTATTGTAAAGTGTGTGACTGAACAATAAAGAATCAGAACATATTCAAACAATATCTAGGGCATGTAGTCCAGATTAAAATATACAAATGTTTAAGTTTGAAAATAAATAGCCTTAAAGTCTTAAAGTATTAAGTATTTGGTTATGTGATGAGCACCGTAGCGGATACAGAAATCTGAATGGCTGTTTGAAACTTTTAAAAACTGTTTAGTAGGGCGAGTCTGCTTTGTTTATGAGGGTTACGGGGGAAGGGGCTGCATTTCTGCTGTTCCATCAGCGCCATCTGCTGTCAGAGTGTGAATGTGCACTTTCATTTAGTGTCTTCTCCACTCGTCCCGCCATGCGCTACTCATGCGCGGGTTTGTTTACATCAGTGCGCGTGCCCTTTTTGACGCAGCATACAGCGGTGTTGTTCGTTTTAAACGGTTGATGGGTAAAGTATTCTTAATGCATTCTAAAAATCTGAATAATTTGTAATGAATTATTTATGGTATTTTGAATGCTCATTATCATGATATATCGTATTACCATATACCGGCACATGTCTAGTGTGTAACTGCAGTAGTCTTTCTAGCTGCATTGTGCAAGTCACATCCCATCAGCCCCTCCTTCATGAAATCTGTTGCTGGGGAAGGTGACCATTGAATTATCTGGGTAATATGTCCTCTCAATTGTGCTAGAGTGCAAAATTGACTGTGGTTGACCCCTGACCCTGATCTGGTCTTTCAGTAATTCACAATGTTACTGCTTTTTCTTCCATAATATTGTGTATAAATATTGCAATAACACATTTATTCTGGATTTCCCACTATTAAATGGTTTTTGCTTTGTTTATGTTTCTTGTGTGCTGTATTAGAGAGGATGAACATACATTCAGCTAGGATGTACATGGAATAATTTCTTTAGAGTCACTGTCTAGGGATAGTCAGGTTTACAACATTAGCAGTTTAATATTTAATGCAAGTAATCATCAGACACATATCTAGGGAAAGCAGGGATGTGCTGCAAATCAAAAGTGGATGGAATGTTTTCTTCAGCAGGAAAAATAAATGTCACTTCTAACAAGTGTGGCTTCTTGAATCCTTAAATCTTTATTAAAATCATCTTGTGGTTTTCTCGCTTGACTCTTTTCTTTTTGCTTTTTTTAATGTAATGAACCTTGCCTTGAACCTTCTTTTTAATCTTTTTAGTTTTTCATTCCATTAAATCATTTTCAGGGACAGCGACTGAATAGCAATTTTATTATGTTGCCAGCATTGTGCAGCCTTTCCAGTGTATTTTTTTTTTTTTCGGAGAAGAATTCTGTTTAGAATAAAATAATGATGCTCAAAATTGAGAGGCTTTTAAAGCACATTAATACAGCCGCTTGCGACAATAAGCCACGCCATGTTATGCTGAAATGGCAGCCTGGGAAATTAAGCTTGAAAATGGCTCTTCTTTTCTCCCTGCATGGCCCAAATGTCCACACTGCTCTCTGCCCTTTTGTGTTTTCGACTTTACTCATTTATTTGCCATAAAAAAAAAAAAAAATCTGCCTTATCATCTTCATTTTGTTTTCCTCTGAATCTCACCTCTGCTTGTGGCACAAACCCCTGCAAATAAACCTGATTTTGACTTTCTGCCACACAATACTGGGGTGATGAAGTGTTTTCCTATTTTTGATTTACCACAAGTCAAGACTCCTTTATTTTTGCCAAGACCTGAAGCCGTAAGATTGATAACTGATAAACGTGTCTATTGTGTTTGTCACACTCAGGTTATGTGTTGTTAGGCCCCATGCAGGCGCTCTGTTTCTTTCCCAGCAGGCATTGGCTTAATCCTCCTGTGCTAATTCTGTAGGTATATTAGCTGTAAAGTCATGATGCGTATACTTTCCCCTCATTCAGATGTACTCAATGGATGAACATGTCTCATGTTACTTAACATCAGTGTTTGTAGAGTCATCTGATCTGATGATTGTTCATAGTATTTGTGATGACCAATTGCTTTTAAGATAAGATCTGACCACAACACCTCTAACAGGCCTATGTTTGTTTTTGCTCAGTGTTTATCACTATAGGTATTTTGCATAAATTAGGCATAATTTGAAATGAGACCATGTCTCTAACCTAACCTAGTCTTATTGGACTGATTCATCATTGCACATGATTCTTATTAAAGTGATTATTGGGACAGGCTGGATTGTAGATCAGTGTGTCTGTGTGATGGCCTTTGTAATGGTCCCACGGTCTCTTCTTAGAACTGTTCCTGCAGTTCAGATAATCTGTCATAGCAGATGATGCGCAGTCTGGTCTATCTCCACGGACGCACCGCTGCTACCGAGCCTGATCTCAGTCAGCCAGTCAGAGTATGAGCTGCGTCCATAACACACACTGTCTCAGTGCTCACATTACTGCGTCCAATTTGGCAACTCTGGTGTGTCTGAAACAGATGAGACATGCTGTGGTGGAGCTCTGGAATGTGATTGAGCCAAGCTGCTGATACAGGATATTATGTGTGGCTTTGAGAGTAACATAATCTCTGCTTTATTGTTCACATGATGAATTTATGAAAATATTAAATATATACTGTTTGATACATGAGGGCTATGTTCAGTCAGTCATCATTATCACAGAACAAACCCTGAAGATCCCATCAGATTAAAGTGGCTTATTACCAAATATATAATTACATGGACATGAATATGTAAAAAAAGAGATCATATTATCACACTATGTGAGTAAAGTGTGAAGGGATGTGAGACATGAACCTATTACAAAGAATCCCTGAGACAGTGATCAGTTCCTCTGTATTCATTAGATACAAATATGACTATAATATTGACTATCTCCCTTATCCTAGTTCTTATTTAATACTTAAATTTAGTTCTTAGTTCTATTTATATTTATTTAATATAATTTTATGTGTTTACCTTGTCTACTCCTGTAGTCTAGAGCGGTCTTTATGTAGCATTTTTCATTTCACTGTACATGCGGAGGATACTTTCAAGCTGACCTTCCAGTGACAAATGTCTTGCCATTTGGGTGTCATTAGGTATTAAACGACGAATGATATGCTGGTGCATGTCAGGATTCTTGAACGGCGGCCGTATGTGAGCACATGCATGTGAAGCAGCACTTAGTTACGTTCTAAAAAATGGGTTTCTTCAACCTATGTATGGGTCAAATATGGACAAACCCAACCTTTTGGTTTTTAAAATTTTAAACCAACGGTTGGGTTTGTCCATATTTGACCCATACATGGGTTGAAACAGTTCAGCATGTTTTAGAGTGTAATGATGGGTAGCGAATAGAACAAACCTGATAGAAGTAGAAACCATTCCTGATATTGTGATGAATTGTAGGATGTGTGTGAGAGCTGTTTTGAAATGGAAAACAATATTTTTTCTAAAGAATTCAGCAGCACCAACCCCCCAGTGGTTAGCCTACTGTAGTATTTGAATTTTACTATTTCGTTCCAATGAGTCTCTCTTTAAGGGACATTTAGACACCTCAAGTTGTTAAATTATAGCGCTTTAAATCTCATCCTGTGTCTTGATTCTAGGGCTTTAATAGTGGCACGTGTAAATGTGCATTAGATTTAATAGTTTGTTGTCTTGACGGGGCTCAACATCTGTTAGGCACTTTTGTCACTCTAGAACAATAAAGTTTGCCATGTTAAATATTTGAAGTGACTCTAAAAACCTCATTGAAGTTATTGTGAAAATGAATACGGAGATCTGCTTTTCAAACCCTGTGACATTGACGGCTGTCAGTGGGTGACATTTGCTTTTTTAAGGATTAAGGCTCTCAGATTTTGTAGGGGAATTAATGCAGTCATGTGTGACTACTGTGCAGTTCAGGTTATAAAATTTGAGACACATTTTATTAAGTCAGCATTATTAAGTCAGTTTCACGAACAGCCTGTAAGCTTTCTTGTGAACTAAATTTTTATTGGGTTTGTTGACTCTTACAAAAGGGAATAACAAGATAATTTCTTTGAACTTTGTCAAAACTTTTACATGAATTTTAATGGCTGTGCAGAAAATGTTGCTAAACTGCATGCAAGCCTCACGTCACCAAGTACAGTGCTAAGCATCGGAGGGAGTGGTGAAAAGCACACCACCACTGGACTCTAGAGCAGTGGAATCGTGTTCTGTGGAGTGACGAATCACGCATCTGTTTGGCAGTCTGGTGATAGTTAAGTTTGGGTTTGGCGGATGTCAGGAGAACGTTACCTGCATGACTGAATTTTGCCAACTGTAAGGTTTGTTGGCAGAGGGATAATGGTAGGGTTTTTTTAGGGGTTGGACTAGGTCCCTTACTTTCAGTGAAGAGAAATCTTATAATGCTTCAGCATACAAAGACATTTTGAACAATGCTATGCTTCCAAATTTGTGGGAACAGTTTGGGGAAGGCCCTTTTCTGTTCCAGCATGACTGTGCCCCAGTGCACAAAGCAAGGTCCATAAAGACATGGTTGAATGAGTTTGGTCTGAAAGAACTTGACTGGCCTGCACAAAGCCCTGACCTCACCCCCATCAAACACCTTTGGGATGAACTTGAACGGAGTTGTGGCTATTTAAGCCACAACTCCGTTCAAGGAGTTGTTGTGGAGTTGTTGTGTGTATAAACGTAATGTTTGAAAACAAACTGGAAACAAAATAAATTTTAACAGGAACATAAACAAAAACAGAATCAAGTTTAAGTTCAGAACATAAATGTTTATTTGAAATTACCATTAACCAGTTAATTACGTTATTTTATCATTCCGTTTAATAATTTAATTTGGCAGTCAACCAATCATGATTCAAATAGTATGACCTATGCAAATGTGACATTGATGCATCCAACGTAAGTGAAATTCCCGCGCTCAGCTGTCAAGTCATCATAGGTAAATCGCTAGCATTACCTTTTGGGTCTCAGGAGTTTTTCCAAGGATATGTCCCCAACTGTTAAAGTATTATGAAAATGAATGGCAGGTAATATCCAGCGTGGAGCGTGTTTTGAAACCAGCCTCATTTGAGACACTGTAAGTTCAGCATTATTTTCGTCCTTACAGGTTGCAAAGTTTATTGTAGCTATGTGGACACTCAGTTTTTCCTGTAGTTTGGAGCTATACTGTATGAGATCTTGCTGACAGTTTGAGGATCCACTGGAGTTACGAGGTTTAGTCACAAACTCTAGTATAAGTTCTGGTATAAAGTATAGGCAAAAAAACGGAACTATTGTGCTGTAGAAGTGGAATGTTACAGAATTATAATTTTTTTTTTAAGCCCTGGTTAAAACATCATGTACAGTTAGATCCAACATAATCTCCTGTTTTATTTCTGCTCTGGAGAGAATGGCATTCAGCCCGACAAAGTTACGGAGCCGAGTGAGCTTCCTTAACGTGCCCACATTTCTGCGTTTCACTGTGATATGAAAAGCCTTGCTGAAAATGAATGTTATTTGAATGGCACAACAATCAACCACCCTGGTCAATTGTTCCAGGTAAATCCTGCCAATTTGGCCAAGATTAATCTGTCTCATGGACTGAAGCTGCATCATAAATCTTACTGACTAAAGGATTTGGTGAGTGAAGGAGAAAATGAACTGGTAAGTGATGGAAGGCAGCAGCAGAGAGATTTGATTTCTTCTGGAGAGTGTCACTTGTTGTGTCGACAAGACAATGAGCAGCTTCTGACCATTAGTACGTGAGGGGAATCTCTTCGAACACAGGAGTAAATCTTTCTGATCCCCACTGCT
The DNA here is from genome assembly GCA_039654625.1 of Rhinogobio ventralis. Classification (NCBI taxonomy): domain Eukaryota; kingdom Metazoa; phylum Chordata; class Actinopteri; order Cypriniformes; family Gobionidae; genus Rhinogobio; species Rhinogobio ventralis. The sequence goes on from CM077201.1 coordinate 31,984,828, forward strand.
GAGAAGTAATCCACCAGGAAAAAGTGCAAACTTTTCTCCTTTTCAATTGTTTCCTTCTCCTTTTTGATCTGGTCAGAGATACGATCCTTTGAGATGTGTGCAGGTTTGCTTCTGAAGCTTTTGCCATTCCTCCCACACAAGTCTTCAATCGTTTCATCTTTCCTACAAACATGGAAATGAAGATGATGTCTGCACTTTCGTCTAAACTCCACTCCTCTTGTCATGGAAGCTTTTCTTGAGGCTTGCAGCTATAAAGGCTCAAAGCATAAGATTTGTCATGCTCCTGAGGCAGCTGTGCCTGTCCACTTGCTGTTTTACAGGGCTGCCCTGTGTTCAGCCTTTACTTATTACACTGGTCAAAGCTGCTGTTTCCGAGAGGAGTTGGATTTTTAACAAGCCTCTGGATTATTGGGTGCCTCTGGTATCCTATACGCTTTTTTCATAGTAACTTCACCTAAGGCCATGGATGTCCAGAACACATCATTGCCAGAAGGTGGATTTATACATGAAAGAAAATCAAAGTCTTCCATGTTTTATGATCTAAATTATGTGGGCTGATGGGGAATCTCACAATCTTCTTGTAAATGGTTCACTTTGTCTTTCTGAAATTAAGTTCAGAAAAAAGACCTATGAGCTTCATGACAGTCAGAGCATCAACGGCCATCTGAAAGTGTCCAGTCCCTTTGCAGTTGGATTGTATTACGAGTGTAAGTCCAGCTCAAGGGCAGCCTATTCTTTCATCTATAGTCTATATATCTATTACAGTTTCATCCGAATAAACCAGCTTTTATCTTTTTACTAGTGCTGTGAATTGATTACAAAAAAGTAACTAATTGCGCATTATGTAATTAATCATAATTGCTTGCATATTTTATATTGTAATTTCACATTGAATCTTCAAATGAATTTATAAACATAAGATGGTGTATTTTAAATATTTGTTTAATGGAATCTTTTTACTAAGTACTATAAATGAAAGTCAGTATCACCAATAGGGTTGTGCCGATAGACGATAGTATTTTAAAAACTACTACAAAACTAAATCCTACATCAAAATTAAATCGCAATGTAATCTATTCACAAATTGTCAAGAGCTTGTTATAAAAGAGATGCATCATTATTCTTATACAGTTATTGTTTAAGATGAAAACAGCATAGATGTTCGTCAGGATTTTATTGTTTCCATAGCACATTACCAAAATATTTACTACACTAATAACACTAAAACAATACAATTGCAAATTAATCATAATTATAATATCACTAAAATTATATAGGCCTAATTAACAATCTTAGGTCCAAACACAGCACAAATCGGTCACCTGTGAAAATCAAAAGCAGCTTCAAACACAACTTAAACGTGTTTAACAAGCAATACACTCACCTAAAGGATTATTAGGAACACCTGTTCAATTTCTCATTAATGCAATTATCTAATCAACCAATCACATTGCAGTTGCTTCAATGCATTTAGGGGTGTGGTCCTGGTCAAGACAATCTCCTGAACTCCAAACTGAATGTCAGAATGGGAAAGAAAGGTGATTTTTAAGCAATTTTGAGCGTGGCATGGTTGTTGGTGCCAGACGGGCCGGTTCTGAGTATTTAACAATCTGCTCAGTTACTGGGATTTTCACACACAACCATTTCTAGAGTTTACAAAGAATGGTGTGAAAAGGGAAAAACATCCAGTATGCGGCAGTCCTGTGGGCGAAAATGCCTTGTTGATGCTAGAGGTCAGAGGAGAATGGGCCGACTGATTCAAGCTGATAGAAGAGCAACTTTGACTGAAATAACCACTCGTTACAACCGAGGTATGCAGCAAAGCATTTGTGAAGCCACAACACGCACAACCTTGAGGCGTATGGGCTACAACAGCAGAAGACCCCACCTGGTGCCGCTCATCTCCACTACAAATAGGAAAAAGAGGCTACAATTTGCACGAGCTCACCAAAATTGGACAGTTGAAGACTGGAAAAATGTTGCCTGGTCTGATGAGTCTCGATTTCTGTTGAGACATTCAGATGGTAGAGTCAGAATTTGGCTCAAACAGAATGAGAACATGGATCCATCATGCCTTGTTACCACTGTGCAGGCTGGTGGTGGTGGTGTAATGGTGTGGGGGATGTTTTCTTGGCACACTTTAGGTCCCTTAATTTTACGAAACTGTAAAACTTACGAAAAAAGCATAGCAAACGGGCAAAAAGCAAACTGGCGTAACTATGACGTCGGACGTAGCGTAAGCATTTTGATATGCGAGAGGCGTTACACTTCTGTGCAAGTTGAATACGGAAGGCGGTCTGGAGGAAGCTAGCAGTCCTTTTACCTGATGGATTTCTTGCATAAAGATTTAAATGCAAAAGTAAAGACGTAGGAGTCGGCTGTATGTGTGAATACATCAATCCTTTTTCCAAAACATGTTTTTGTCTTACTCTATGGTAAGCCTGTCATAAGTGTTTATACTTTAGACCTATTAGTAAACTGCCTACATACGTCACTCGCCCGTGCATGTCTTTTTATATCCGTAAATGAAGAAACGTTGCTCCGGCTACTTTGACGTGTATGATGTGAATGTTTAAGGAGCGGTAGAATAATTTCTCTCTTTTTTAGATATAAGAAAGAACCATATTCATCCCGACAGTCATGCAGAGCCGAAGCCGAAGAAAACAATGTTCTTCCGTAACTTTCTTCCATAACAGTAACTTTAACAAAGTTTGGATTTGAAATAAAATCAATGGACAGATGGAGAACCAGTTGTATTTGTGATATACAGCGAAGAAGTTGTGCTGTGCACTGAAAAGCACAATGAGCCTGTGCTGCTTCCGCACCGCATACGTTCCCCCATACGAACTGAAAACGAAGTATGTGTGAAACAGGCATAACTAAGACAAACTCCTGTGATTTTAGTGTTGCATGATAAACTGCTTTTGCACTAGTGTCAAAATATTAGCAATGCCAACTCTCTGCACCTTGCCCTGCCTTGATTTTGTGTTTTTCTTCTCAGTAGGGGCATCATTTTCAGATTACACACATACAGGAAGACAGATATGGCAGTTGCACACACAACAATCATGCTGCTGTCAAATCATTTCTGTTTGGGCAAACCTGGTTAAGATTGCCATCTGTTTATGACTGCTAATGCTGCAAGACTTTCAGTTTGTGCTTGTTAAAAGTGAAAGTGTCACAGTTTTGCCTAAATCTCAGTAGCAGTTTCCCTCGTGGTGTATAAGGCTGTTTTTGTCATTAGTGGGTTTTAGTACAAAACACAATCCTTCAGAAGAGAACAGAGTCATCCAACCATCTCATGCTTGAGTGTTTTGACAGCTTGATGCGTGACTCATTGGTCTGAATGTGTGAACCTGTCTGTCCAGCAGCATCTGATCCTGTACAGAACAAATAGTCCCAAATACGTTCAGTTTTTCAGTTTTTTTAGTCAAGGACACATAGTGAGGTCCTGCTGTGCTGAACAGCACTGTTTTGACACAGTTGCTTGAGTACCGGTGCACCTGAATATTTCATGTCTGTGCTTTTTGTTTTTATCTGAGAGAAATTTAATTAGAAATGTAACAGTTTTTCAGCCCTTGTCAGTCTTGCATAATTTATTTGCATTACAGACTGGTACAGTACATGGACCTGCTGTCATCTAAGAAACAGCGTCTCTCTTTAGACAGCTGCTGTTCAGTCATTGCACACACTTTTTTTTCTTTGTCGTTCTCTCTTGCTACTGATGTCTTTAGTGTTATGAGCTCCAGTTCTGTGTCTTACATTGACGTAAATTTTTTGCATTTTTTGCACTTCTGGTACTTGCATCTGCATTCCAAAAGTTATGACATAACAGTCCAACAGCACTGGGACTTTATGCTGTGTGTGTGTAAAATTTTAGGTTCTAAATATGAAAATCTTATGTGCGTAAACCGCATGCTTACAGCCCCGTCATTGCCATGCTGATATTAAACACTTCGCACTTTCTTGTGTGATTATCGAAACATTTTATAAGTGTAATTTTTTAGGCTAGTTTACACTTTTAACATAAGTGGATATGTGAAGCAGTTTTATTTTGTCCACGTGAACACCACTAACCACCACCTTCCTGTCTTGCTGAACTAGCAGCGTCTGCTGTGCTGAGTGCATGAGCTTCCCAACAGTCTTGGCCTTAGTGACACGGCCAATCAGCTTCCTGCGTCTGAGCTGTTGCCGTGACACTGGAGGGGACGGGCCAGGGCTCCAGCATTTGGCACATCACTACAGATGACATGCGCACAATTGCATGCATACATACAAAACCTGAGGGCAATGCTTTGTATGTGAGTTAACCACAGTGGCTATGGCAATTCCATCACAATGTATGTGCTCACATCTGACCTGTTCATCTCACTGTATTAAAAGTCACTCATTCAGTTTGTCTCCATGAATAAGGCCGATTCTGGGGCTTAGAGTCTTCAGAGATATTTCCATTCATGAACGAGTGTGAGTTTGTTTCGTGCATCTGCCAGATAAGCCTGATAAACAATAGCCGCGTTTCCACTGTCGGGCCAAAAGCGAACCAGTCGCATTTCCACTGTCATTTCCTGGGATTGATCAGGCCTGGTTGGGGCTTCCTTGGGCCCAAATGCAAAGGCGGAGTTTATCTTAGTCTGGAGACTGCAGCGACATGAGCACAGATGATTTCATGTTTTATAAATCTCAAACTCTGTTTAATGGTTAGAAATGTCAGGGCTCGACAATAAGTACTGCTCGATGGCCCGGGGCCAGCGTTAAAGATACTTGGGCCAGTTGCGGACCTGTTACTTGCCCGCTCAGGCCAGTGCTGCATCTTCACTGAAGTTGATAATTTTCGCATTTGTAAGCCTTGTCTGTTTAAATATTCAAGAGCACATAGACGAGAAAGTGCCTGTCTCTCAGTTTGGTTCTCGCGCAGTGCAGCAACACTAACTTAAGTGCACCCACGCGTCTCACAGCACGAACATTCACGCAAAAGTTGTCAAAATGCCTGTCTTGTCGAGTATCATCGTAAACCTAGTCGGTTTTGTCTGTTAAATGAACTTAAACATGAAATATGCCAGTCACCGCCAGCGTTTTTTTTTTGTCATTTTCACAAGTTTCATGGCCCACAGAATATCTTGTATGAATATGCAATATATATCAAAAGAATGAACAGACCCTGTTTTATTCTAGCTTCATGCATTATTTTTTTTATCAGCTCTTGAATGTGGGTAAGTTTCATGAAAAAATCATGTTTTTGTGAAAGACTACGTCCAGATCTGATTCATAACGATGATCAAACACAGATGGAGTAGATCGAGTCCATCAACACCCCAAAAGCTTCACAGTCCTATAGCTTGTCCTGGGTCAACATTTCATTCAGTAACATTAGGCCGTTTTTATTTATATGCTGTTCAATGCTGATGATCGAACTATTTTCCATATGCATCAGCTTATATGAGATCGCTCGTTTCTGTTTCTTCTTCGCCTGTGTTTTGATCAGGAGATTCTGTACTTGTTCAGGAGATGTGTAATAGCGCCCCCTACTGTATAACATGGAAATCCGGAAAATATCATCAATGGCAGGGAAGCATTTTTTCCTTTTATACAGTCTATGGTTTTCTCATAAAATACGAGATAACAAAATACAGAAATCATTGCTCTTGACTGAATAACTTTAATAAGGGTTAATCTACATTTTTACAGTAAAGACTATGAAGTGATATTTTACATTTGATTACGATTTCTGTACTTGAAAATGTTTGGACCTACATGAAAATAACTGTTTTTCATTTGTATGTTTGTTCTGTTGTATTTATTTATTTGTAATTCTATTATTTGTTCTTTTTTTCATTACAGACTGTCTTTAACAATATTTAAAATTTATATGAGTTAGGCTTTTTGGAGTCAATCTTATTTATTGGATCAAAAACAACAAACAATAACTAGGCCTATTTTATTTTATTACTTTTTTGTGGTGCGGCCAGTAAAAATACCGACTGGGCCAGTAGAAAAAATCCTTAGCGTTGAGCCCTGAACGTGTTGCTGTATAAACCTGCAACTCAATGGCGTGTTGGTTTTAAAAAGTATTGAGAAGGTAATGAAAATGGTATTGAATTTACCTCCAGGATTTCTGTATATACCCTGAAAGACTATGCTTGCTAACCATTACTCTAGTAAACATGGTAAATATGACTGCTTAAAGAAATCAGACAAATCATATAGGCTATCACAATCGTGTATTTATTTTATCTGTCTAGTATGTAGTATGCCTAGTCTCTTTATACCAGACTGTCTGATATCCATATTTAGCTCTGCTAAAATAAAGCCAGTCCGGTTTTCCAGGAGCTTCCAGTTTCTCTGACTGAAACTATAACTGTATTGGGACTGTCACTGAAGAGAGTGGCAAAGCTCCTCAGGTCATAGTTTTGATGGAAAATCTGCAGAAATTATTATTCTTTCTAAATGTGATGTAAACATGCTGACCTGTGACAGAAACAGACATGACTCACTGAATAAGTGTGTCCTCTTTTGTGAAATAACGGTAAATACCACTTTATTTCTGTGGGACTAATGTGTAATCTTGACACAAATTAATTAATAATGATCATGCATCACTTGTTGTTGTAAAACTGTGGTAAAACATTGATGCTTGGGTTTTAAATCTGTAAGTAAACAACAAAAATGCCAACAAACGGCCGAGGCTACAGGTCCAAGGCTATTAGCCCAGCCTGGCCCATTGAAAGCCCTGGCTCGCGCTGGCCTGACAGTGGAAAAGCAGCTAATAGGACTGTTGCTAAGGACTAGGGTTGTCGTGATTTACACTGAGAGTTTAATACTGCGCAGGGGTAGTATTTAATGCATTTACACTCAATTACAATTGCATAAAGAAGGTTATGAGATTGTTTTAAATATAATATTCCGAATTTAGAAATATTAAATGTTGGAAAAAATTAAATAGACCTACTTTTAAATTGAAAATTAAATTAAATTCTTAATTCTTAATTCTAAAGTCTTTATGATTGATTTATTCAACATGGCTGTAAAACAAGTAAACAAGTAAAAACAAGTTTTTATGAATGGCTCAATTAATTGACTTACCCGAATCGTAAAAAAAAAACATTCATTCAGAAACAAAATACTGCTGTGTGTTGCTTGAAGCGCAACAGTATCACTTTGTTTAACGATTTTCATTGGTAAAATAGAGCTAAAACAATTGTCTAATGTAATTTTAAAATGACTATTTCTTTGTTTATTGAACAGCTGTATAAAAATCAATAACATTTGCTATTGTGCTGATGTTCAGAAAACAACAGCACTCATTTTACTCTTGCTAAACTATATCATGTTATACATATATTCAATTCTTATATAAGATGATGTTTGAGCTGCTAACATTTTAGTCTTTGTTTTAGCAGATATAAATGTCAAAAATAGCATTTGAAATAAATGCAACTGGAATGCATTTGACATGCTAAATAACAAATATTATAAGAGCACCACAGTCCTCTGATAGCAGCTGCCATTCCTGCTGAACATCAACACATTACAAAACACTAAGGAAGGCACACCTGTCCGGTGTGCTAATCGCCATGATCATCTCACATCTATAGTGATGAGGAAAAATCCTCCAGGCTCTTGACCTTTGTGTGTATCTCTGAAACATTGAGGTCAATGGGCAACTGCTTTTATGCAATTAAAACGGAGGACGATAGACGGCAGAACGTTGCTTGGCCAGAAGGCACAATTGACCAGAATGATCTTGGCTGAAGCTGGTCCACCTTGTGTAATTGAGGGCTTGTTTGTCAAAGGTGCTTCACTTTCAGACTCCTGTTCATACTCTTGTCAGGCTACATTAGGTCAGATGTTTGGTTATTTTGTAGATTTTAATGGGTTAATAAGGTGCATGTTGTGGGTAGAACTGTACTGTAGTTCTGGGCATTTCTCTACATGTCTTTAATAGGACAATAAATCGATGCATCACGATTCTTCAAAAAAAAATTCTGGATCGATTTTGAGATTTTTTTTTTTTAGTATCCATCGCGATTCTCTCTCCAATCGATTCTGAGCTTAGTTTTTAACTGCAGATGACGCTGTGTGCTTTAGAAAACAGCCTTACTCTGCTTGCTTCCAATTCCTTACACACACTGCTTGAATCTTCCATAAAATAATCTTTCAAAAGTTTGAAAATGTTGAAACTAATTATAAGGGTGTTTGCAGTGGGCTGTTTACATTAATTTCATTGTCATAAATATGCTTGGTCAGTGGTTTCCACCTCTGACATCAATACATGTATAATTTCTTCTGATCATGTTCTTTTGGATTTCTGTTGCTTTTCTGATCCTTTAGCCCGGAACATTTATTTGTTCATGTTTTCAGAGTGTTGAATATAGGTGACGTGGTCTGTCTCTCTACCGGCGCTGCTCAGAGCCGCATCATCACTCACTTCCCATGAGCTCACTCCTGGCTGCTCACGGTCTACACACTCGCTACTCTCTCACTGTCTACACACTCGCTACTCTCTTACTGTCTACAGTTTGACAGGTGTAACTTGCTGTAAGCTTCACTGTCTTGTGCTGTTGTCTGATATAGATGTTTTTTGGGTTTGTTTTTACTAGAAATAGCCTGGTACACAAGGTGGTGCTGTGCAACTTGCTTCTGACACTCGCTTGTCACATAGAAGAAGAAGAGAGACAGTATTTACATTATTTGCGATTCCTCCCCATAACAGCTCCCTCTTATCAAGATTTTTGTAGTCACTGTGGCATTTGTCATACAACTCTGTGTTCAGACACCAACGAGACCAGCAGCTCTACATTCATCTTTCCTCGTTGCATCATCTTCGCTAATGTGTGCTCTGCAAGACCGTTTTATGCTTGAGCGCCACCAAGTTGTGTTTTACTGTAACTTCAGCAGCTCCAGGCACGTGAACAAAAGCATCGATCTCATTGGTCGGCCAGTTAACGCGCTGCGAACCCAAGGCGTTTTTGAAAAATTACGCTTTTACACCTGCCGTTTTGCTCCTCGGTGTGCACACTCACATTGGCGCCCTTTGTTTATTCACGAGGCGTTAAACGTCTGCGATAAACGCGCACGAAAATTGTCCCGGTGTAAACAGGCCTTAAGACCGTACGACAGAACAACAGGGAGGACAGCTGATTGTCTTTGCCAAACCACATGTAACCATGTGTCCCCCCTAGATGTGTTCGAAAACTTGCAAGTTCCTTGGTGGAAGAGTGGAGTAAAATCTCACAGCAAGAACTGGCAGATCTGGCTCAGTCCTTGAGGATATAAACCTGAAGTGTTCTACCTTTTTTTAGGTGGTAACACAAAATAGGTATAATTTTAAAGCTTAGAAATTCAGCTTTTTAATACATCTAACATTCATTTTGATCAACTCTTAACGAGTGCTGAGTAGTCACTCTAAAAAGAAGTGTACCACTGGCAGGCCCACCTAGTGACAAAAAAAATGAATAAGTGTCATTCGAAAGCTTAAAGTCTGAACTTTTAATGCATGTTAAAATGCGGAGTTATTTGCGGATACATTTTTAAAAAATATTTTATGAAATATGTTTTTGTAGTATGTACTATAAAATCAGATGTAGCTTTAACATGGCGTTTATGCTTGTAACTTCATGAAACATGCACAGATGGTAGAAAATGGCACATCATTACTTATAGTGGATGCTCCCAACTGCAAACATAATCCATTGCGTTGATCACTAGATATTCCTCACTGAGGAACACCAATTTTAAAAATGCCTTCCGGGTGTCTAGGGCTAAACAAAAAGGCTACCTTGGTTTCAAATGCTGTAACTTTTGATTTTCTTATGCCATCACAACAAAATTTTATCTAAATACAGCTCACATGTAACTTCATCAAAAACTAATTGTCCTCCTACCTTATTTCCTTACTGATTTACTGCATGTCAAATAAGAAAGATATGTAACATTTCCTTTGTGCACACTTTTTAAAAAAAAATCTTTTATCTGCAGTTTCTCAGTATGAGAATGTCCAGATGTTTTATTTTTGTTTTCTAAAAATGTAAAGTTTTCTGTTAAACAAGTTTTGGAGTTATGAGCAGGGTTATTGATGTGGGCCCCCACCGCCCTCCACTCATATCATATACGGTATAAGATATGGGCATGGAGGCCCTCATCTGGTGCCATGTAACCTAATAGGGATTTCTTACAAAATAACAAAACGGACAAATAAATAAATGCAAATAAATGTTTTTACTGGACATCAGCAAAGCTATATAAATATTGCTTTTGCTTATTTTATATACACTCACCTAAAGGATTATTAGGAACACCTATTCAATTTCTCATTAATGCAATTATCTAATCAACCAATCACATGGCAGTTGCTTCAATGCATTTAGGGGTGTGGTCCTGGTCAAGACAATCTCCTAAACTCCAAACTGAATGTCAGAATGGGAAAGAAAGGTGATTTAAGCAATTGTGAGCGTGGCATGGTTGTTGGTGCCAGACGGGCCGGTCTGAGTATTTCACAATCTGCTCAGTTACTGGGATTTTCACGCACAACCATTTCTAGAGTTTACAAAGAATGGTGTGAAAAGGGAAAAACATCCAGTATGCGGCAGTCCTGTGGGCGAAAATGCCTTGTTGATGCTAGAGGTCAGAGGAGAATGGGCCGACTGATTCAAGCTGATAGAAGAGCAACTTTGACTGAAATAACCACTAGTTACAACCGAGGTATGCAGCAAAGCATTTGTGAAGCCACAACACGCACAACCTTGAGGCGGATGGGCTACAACAGCAGAAGACCCCACCGGGTACCACTCATCTCCACTACAAATAGGAAAAAGAGGCTACAATTTGCACGAGCTCACCAAAATTGGACAGTTGAAGACTGGAAAAATGTTGCCTGGTCTGATGAGTCTTGATTTCTGTTGAGAAATTCAGATGGTAGAGTCAGAATTTGGCGTAAACAGAATGAGAACATGGATCCATCATGCCTTGTTACCACTGTGCAGGCTGGTGGTGGTGGTGTAATGGTGTGGGGGATGTTTTCTTGGCACACTTTAGGCCCCTTAGTGCCAATTGGGCATCGTTTAAATGCCACGGCCTACCTGGGCATTGTTTCTGACCATGTCCATCCCTTTATGACCACCATGTACCCATCCTCTGATGGCTACTTCCAGCAGGATAATGCACCATGTCACACAGCTCGAATCATTTCAAATTGGTTTCTTGAACATGACAATGAGTTCACTGTACTAAAATGGCCCCCACAGTCACCAGATCTCAACCCAATAGAGCATCTTTGGGATGTGGTGGAACGGGAGCTTCGTACCCTGGATGTGCATCCCACAAATCTCCATCAACTGCAAGAAGCTATCCTATCAATATGGGCCAACATTTCTAAAGAATGCTTTCAGCACCTTGTTGAATCAATGCCACGTAGAATTAAGGCAGTTCTGAAGGCGAAAGGGGGTCAAACACAGTATTAGTATGGTGTTCCTAATAATCCTTTAGGTGAGTGTACATTTATATACAAAGTTGATTATAAATATCAGGCTACATCAAAATGGCACGAAGCGATTAATAACTTAATATCATAATAAAGCAATTATTCAAGACAAACTAATAAAATAAGAACAAAAGACAAGTAATTAGTAAACTAATAAAATAAAAAAATTTAATATAAAAAGTAGGCCTACCAGCAATATAAAATGTAGTTCCAGTTGGTCGTGTCTTAACAGCTGATGTAAACATTCAGAAATTAAAGAATGCAGTCAAATGCAAAATAAAACAGCCTAAATTTCTCATTGTCTTCATTTTTGATGAAGATCATATGCTATTGCATAATATTTTATTAAATAAAGCTAATAAATGTATCCTACAACAGCAGTGAGTTGTATTCGCGATATCTTCACAGTATTGTTACAATATCTTAAATGTATCACATCAACAGCAGGTCTGTAATCCTTGTGACACGCATATCCATTTTTCTGCATGTTATACAAACTACATAAGTGCAAAAAGACAGGGACTTTGAGCGCGTAATCCTTCGGGCGGTGCGAGTCGGTATACAGTAATGAGATATACTGGCAGGAGGGCACGGGCGGCAGCTCCTATAGGTGTCCTGTTCCCGCTAAAATAAATCGAGCAGCGGAATGATCAGGGCACGTCATCCCATCACATTGACATCCCTACACTGACTGCACTAACCTGTCTTGATAAAGAACATCTTGATAGTCTGATTAAGCAGTTCTCCTGGACTCCCTCTTCTTCTTTTCATGACGTTACTGGTATTTTTTTACTGATGTTTTCAGTCAGTCTCACTTTCACTGTAACTTCTACTTCAACTGTTCTTGGAGCAGCCTCAACTCTGACTGGTTCTTAGGTGGGACAAGGAGATATTTAGAAATATTCTTTAACTAAATTACATGTTTTTGTGGTTTTCATTGAATTCTCAGGCGCATACAAGCTGATGCTGTAGTATATATACTATTGATTCATAGGTGTAAGAATATATAACAAAACCACTGGATTTATTTGGCACCCTGAGCAGTGGGGGCCCCTGTAATTGTGACTAACTTTCACCCCACTCGCGACCGCCCTGGTTATGAGTCTTTACTTTTGTGTGCGTCACAAAAAAACTACTCTAAAAATGCCTTCAGAGCTTAAAGAGTTAAAGCAGCTGGTGGCCACACCACATACTTACTGATACTTTTGATATTGACACCGGCTCTGTTCAGGGATTCATTCCATCTCTGTTCGTCAAATGTCTGTGAAATTTGTTCAGATATACAGTATATCAATGGCTGATTGATTTACTGGGGCAGTCGTGGCCTAATGGTTAGAGAGTCAGACTGGTAACCTGAAGGTTGGCAGTTTGGGTTTCTATACTTGGCCTTCACATCATGTCACTTTTATTACAGCATATCAGGTGTTTGATCACTATGCCAAACTAATATTGATTTGTGATTGTTTTGTTTGTGCTTTATTTAAGGAAAGCTCAGGAGCAGAATAAGAAGGTGGTTGTAGCGGGATGTGTGCCGCAGGCCCAGCCCAGGATGGACTACTTGAAAGACCTGAGCATCATCGGGGTAAACACATGCTCACGCTGGAGATCCTTTCACTGTTTTATCTGAGCTTGTCAAAGCTCAATTCATCATGTCAATGATTATTTCTTTCTGTCCGCCTATTCTGTGTGTTGAAGTGTGAGTACTGCAGTGGTGTGATGTTCAGGCAGTGACCATGTTTTCTGCTCAAGTTTTCTACCCATATTTGCATTAGTTAAAGCTAGAATCAGTCAACACGTGTGGGCGGTGATTGTTTGCTCTCGACTGCACCCTTCTTACCGTTGGAAAAATCACCTTATGCAAATGGAAAGCCGTTTTGCATATTATGCCTGGGCCGTTTAGTCTCTCAGGATGTGAGCAGGATGTATGTGTGGAGAACTAATCAGTGTGTTATATTTTCTAGAGAATAGAGCTCTCGAGCTTTTGGCCGTTAACTCACCAGCTGTTAGCGCTAAGCCACTGGCTTACAGAAGCAGGCGTGTTTATTGAATTTAATTACATTATTTATGGTATGCTGTTTGACATAGCATGTGGGATTACCACCAGATTCATGTTTATGAAGGAGACGATTCATAATGAATGGCCTGAGCCTAACCAGTCATGTTATAATAAAACAAGGATACGCAAATAAACAAAGCTTGATTTTCTTTATGGTTTAAAGACAGGTGAGAAACATGTAAACTGCATTTTAAATGTGCTTGTGTCTGGAGATGCGTTTCATGAGAGATTTTTTGTTTTGTTTTGTTGAGTTATAACTCTGTGACTCCGTGAGGTTTGGCCTAATGGTGCAGCAGTCTGTGGACTGAGCTTTCAGTCTGCTGCCGCTCTCCACGCTGTTAAACGTGAGCTCTCGGTAATGCATATGTTAAGCTGAGCTAGTCGCACTGTTTACCAACCACAGCTGGGAAGATGAGGCTCAGATTGCTGTCCTACAGAGATAGTTTTCCAAACGGCATCGACCCCGTCTGATTCTTCACCGGATCTTTTTATATCTGAAGAATAAGTTGAATGGCTCCATTCAAACTTAACGCAGGGAAAACTAGAGATGACAGCAACCACCTACAAAGTCTTTGAGAACTGTTTTAGTTAAGCACCATGTCTAATTGTACCTGCTGACACAATATCACACAAGCAAGAGTGTGTTATGGTTGTATATCAACATCTCTGATTCAGATTTATTTTAATTAATTTTACTAATTCAAAAACATCATGCTAGAACTAGAGATGACTTCTTTGTATCATTACTAAAATAAGTTATTATAAATAACAAGGGGCAGCACTTGTTAAAAGCATTTTATATTGTTTTTGATGCATCAATTCAATAAAGTTTTAGACATAATGTTTTAGACAGTTATTTTTCTGTTCCAAAGAAAGCCATAGCAAAATCGTTGCAACACACTCATGGAGTTTTCTTTCCTGAATGTTTTTGAACAAATCAAGTGAATGGATGGATGTTTGTTTGTTTTATTAGTTTGTTGTTCAATTTAACATTGAACAACACTTATACATCATTCTTTCTTTTATTGATTCATTAAAAAAAAAAGTTATTTATTCATGTCATGTTTTTGAAACAAAGGCATCAACTGCAAAGGCAAGTACAGCACAGGGATGGTTTAGAGAGCACAGTGGAGTAATTGCAAGCAATGGAGGAGAAACAAATACAAATGAGAATGAGTGTTGACAATGCCAGCGAGAGTGTTAACATCAGAAGTGTGATGCTCCTCACCCTAGTGGTGGGCAATCTTCCCAAAATTTAATATAACAAAAAAAATCACGATCCACAATCTGAATCGCGATCTTCCCAAATTTAAGATGTATTATTGAGAATGTCAAGTCAACTTTATTTATATAGCAGTTTTTACAATGCAGATTGTTTCAAAGCAGCTTCACAGTGTTAAACAGGAAAATACAGCCGCTCTGGAGAAAACGGTGATGTCATCTAGCTTATTTCAATTATCATATATATTTAAGTAATGTAGTTGACATAGTTAATTTAGTTTAGTAATTCAATTTATTTGGATATTTATTTGAAAATGTAGTGTCCCCAACTGAGCAAGCCAAATTCTACCTTAAATGTATTGAATTGTGACCCCAAGAATTGAATTGACTCCCATCCCTACTAAATCATTAATGTTAACAAGTTAAACCTTTTTTTAAAGTGTTTTCAAAAATAGATATGTAAATAAGGATTTGAACCCGCATCCTCTTGAATGAAAAGTTTCCTGCACTAGATTTTGTTTTATATTTTGCACTCAGAAAGAAATTACAATGTTGTGGTTCAAAGCAGATTCAGACAGGGGTGAGTAGAGTATTTCTGAAAGAATGTATTGATTGGGAGAGCAGTGAGGGAGCACTCAGCCCGTCCTGTACCCCATGCAGGAGAACAAATGGAAAGTTCAAGATTTGCAAAGGTGCCCTGCTAGCACCGTACCACTTCGGTAACATTTCACCATCGTGGGCAAAGACACGTGGACTTACTCTCCTTTGGTCAGGGGTTTGGGGATAGTACAGCATAAGCCTGGTAAACTGCAGTCTTTAACATTACAATGCACCATCTGCCAACTCCCCAGCGACAAAAGCAAAAATGGCTTTTCTCTTTGCTGAGTGGATCGAAACTGCAGCCCAGATTTATCTGGAGGTCTGGAAGCATTTGATGAAGTTGCCTCAGCACATCTTTGTTTTGTCTAGACAGCAGACATCCACATTCAAAGCGGTTCGTCCCTTGTTGCTTTCAAGTAGTTTGCTTTAAAAACAATAACTGTGGGAAATCACAAATCCAATTTTGAAGTTATTCTGGCTAGGGGTGGATTTAAAGCATGAGACTGCTGCCGAGGGAGTCAGTAATGCTTAACAGATCGACTTCCTGCCGCTCCCAAAACATCTCTGCCAGCACATGAAAGAATCCACTCAATAAAATTACCTTTCTTCTCCCTCTTTGACGTGGTGCTTGAGAGCGCGTAGCATTCAGAGCCTGTCCCGCTGCTCTTTGGGCCTAAAGTGCATTCACCTAGCGGATCTCGGACACGTTGGTCCAGCAGGCACTGCCCAGAGAGGGGCTAAAATTGCGCTCCCATTAAGGCAAAATTGATTTCTGTTTCAGTGTTTTTCATGCAATGTAACTGCAGCCAGTGGAAGCCCGGGGTCTGCGATCCATCTCTCTGCCCACAGTACAGTTGAATTAATGGCCCCGGTGGCTATAGAAAAGCATGCACCAGCCTCGGGTCGGCCATTTAACCGCAGGGTGCGGCACACAATGGATACGAATTCCCTTTAATACTGTAGATCAGCTTCTATAATTTCACGGCCTCCATGCAGAAATGACCTCAGCAGAGGAGAAAAAAAGATTACCTGCCTCCAGCCGACTCTCACCATTATGGTCCATCTTCTTTCTCTCTCCATTTGCCACTCTCTCTTTAGACTGGAGTGATAAACAACAGAAACAAAAAAGACGAATACACAGCTGGTGAAGAACGTGTATGATTTTGCCGTGTTGGGGTCAAAATTCAAAGTGAAAATGTGCAAAATGAGTTTCTAAAGAATTCTGCGATCAGCTGATTGATTTTATTGCTGGTCTCTTCCTGTCTATCTGAAATACTGGATTGTGATTGGTCAGTCATGGTATTCAGTGGAATATTCTTGTGTAGTGACACTATAATTGAGCGTTGTAAATTGATGTGATTTATGTGTAGTGTGTAAGGTGTGTAGTGCAAGTGTATACATTTAATTTCTTAATATTCATTTCTTGCTTTTGCATGTTTTTGAAATTACTTTTTACATAAAATTATTTCAACTCAAATCATGCCCATACAGTTCTATGTGTTTATTTGCGGTCAACATTTGTTGTAGATTTATCTGTATGCTGTAGAAAATCACCGCCCTTCATAATGTCAGACTCATTAGTTGTATAACGGACAGGTCACACAATCATTTGTCACATTTCCTTGCTTTATTTCCTGAAAAGAACCAATTACATGTCTAATAGTTCTCCCTTTGTCAGAGAGCTTCTTAATTACCTCATAATCCCCCTAAAAATGAGTTGAATGTGGTTAAACGCAGTGTTTAATCTTCCGCAGTTTACCAATGTGACATTATAATATTAGCGATAAGAGGTTCATCATGCAGAGGAGCTTGATTTGAATCCGCTGTCAGTCAGAGTTATAATGAGGATTGAACACTGACAGCAGCTACGGACAGATCTGATATACATGTTCACAGCAACACGATCCACAGAGACATTTTGTTTTTGGTGTATGTGTGCGCTCGCACTAACATTTAATGCTTATAAAATTGCTATTAAAAGCTCAAATGACAAAATTAATGTAAAAGCTTAATTTCCAGATGAGCTCTAGTGTGTTTTCCTCCAACATAAGCTCTTTTCATATCTGCTCATATGCTATCAGGGCTCTAGAGTGCAACCAAAATTTGTAAGGGTGCAACTAAAATTTTTCCTAGGTTGCACCGGTGCACCTAATGTCCTCGTATCTGCTGCCTCTCCACAAACGAAGCCTTTGTTCTCCTTTGACGGAACTTACACTCATGGTTGGATCATATCGTGGTCTAAACCAATCAGAGACCGAGATGGGGCGGGTCTTTGCCTCTGATTGGCTGTGGTCCAGATATTCCTGTAGGCCTACACTGCTCTGTGCTGTGTGATTGAAATTGCGACCTGAGCACCAGAGAATCAGTTATGGCAATCAGCATCAGCAAAACAAACGCAAGAAAACAGACGACGAACAATGAAAAGAAATGGACACATAAGGCATCAGTCGAGTTAAGGCTGATCTAAAGCGGCTCTGTGTCTGATTAAAATTCTGTGTAAAGACGCAATGCAGCATAAAAGCAGATTTAAAATAAGCCGGGTCTGACCCCCCTCAGCCCCTAGTATCAAAAGCGACGCTGAAACGGTTTGTGAGTCCATTTCACTGAAGGTGTGTTTGTGAGCGCAAATGTGTAAGTGTGAGTGAGAACTTGTGCCGCCCTAAACTACGTCACTAGCCCCGTTTCCACAGAAATGACCCGGAACAATTTGTCCCAGGAACTCTTTTTTTTTTTTTTTTCCCCAGACCTGCTGCTGTCGGTCTAAAGTACCATGAAGATAAGCCCGGTGACGTAGGACTGGGCGTGTCGACTTTACAGTTCCCACTGGATTCGTCCTTTGCAAATAAATTGATTAAAGCCTGAACCTTGTCGTCGGCCCATTGGTCGTATTTTTTAAACTCCATTGTTGATTTGAATAGCAATCAACTCTTACTGCAGCGCACCGCGTCCGCAGCAGACTTTTAAAAATAGTGGTTGAAATAAAATGCTGCATGAACTCAACCAATCAGCACCGAAAGTTCCTGAACTTTGAAAAAGTACTACCTCGCGAGTAGGGCCGTTTTGAGGGGGAAATCTTTACCCGGAACTTTATTTAGACCCCGGTTCCTGCGGTCGAAACCCACCGAATACCACCCCAAAGTCCCTAGTTCCTGGGGAAAGTTCCTGCGGTGGAAACGCGGCTTTAGTCATCAGTGCCAACCGCCCATCAGTGTCAGCCGCTTGTCGGAAGACAAAACAGGATTAGCTCCATATGTTTTAGGCAAATTAAAAAATGTCTACCATTTAAAGTAAAAGAGTCCTGTACTAACATCGTCAAGCAAACCACCAAAATAACAGAATCGTCGTGTGTAATCAATTGGCATTCGCCGTTTGTAATCTTCCTTTGAAGAGACTGGCAGATCGTGCTGCAACATTTCCCTCAGATACAGTAAATGCTTAGTCAGCGTCACTGTGATTGTGCATTATATTATATTCCAAAAATAATCTCTATGAGAACGATATTTGCTGATATATCTACTGTCCTACCTGAAACGCTAACGTTAGTGTCATTGTTAATTTGTTGTGCCTGCTGCAAGGTGACTTTCTGGCTCTTTGAAAAAAACTTTCGACCACTTTTAATCCTGTGGTGTTCTACCTGTAATAATTCATAATTTCATTATAGCGTTTGTTCCAGCTGGCACAATTTTAAGAAATATAAACAAATATAGGCTACTGTAGCCTACAATAGCCTATCAGTAACGTTACCACATAATTATGTGATATATATAGCAGGCAGAGGAAAATTAAAATTCCGTATTTTTATTTATCATGAGTTGTATTTAATTGTTTATTTCATTTTTTTATTTTTTTATTTATAACACTTTGTTAAAACATGTAGTTTTAAAATAATGTTCAAAGCATTGTTTCCTGTGATTTTAATCCCTGTGTAAATGCATATATGTTGTCATTTACATAATATATATGAATGTACACTCACCTAAAGGATTATTAGGAACACCATACTAATACTGTGTTTGACCCCCTTTCGCCTTCAGAACTGCCTTAATTCTACGTGGCATTGATTCAACAAGGTGCTGAAAGCATTCTTTAGAAATGTTGGCCCATATTGATAGGATAGCATCTTGCAGTTGATGGAGATTTGTGGGATGCACATCCAGGGCACGAAGCTCCCGTTCCACCACATCCCAAAGATGCTCTATTGGGTTGAGATCTGGTGACTGTGGGGGCCATTTTAGTACAGTGAACTCATTGTCATGTTCAAGAAACCAATTTGAAATGATTCGAGCTTTGTGACATGGTGCATTATCCTGCTGGAAGTAGCCATCAGAGGATGGGTACATGGTGGTCATAAAGGGATGGACATGGTCAGAAACAATGCTCAGGTAGGCCGTGTCATTTAAACGATGCCCAATTGGCACTAAGGGGCCTAAAGTGTGCCAAGAAAACATCCCCCACACCATTACACCACCACCACCAGCCTGCACAGTGGTAACAAGGCATGATGGATCCATGTTCTCATTCTGTTTATGCCAAATTCTGACTCTACCATCTGAATGTCTCAACAGAAATCGAGACTCATCAGACCAGGCAACATTTTTCCAGTCTTCAACTGTCCAATTTTGGTGAGCTCGTGCAAATTGTAGCCTCTTTTTCCTATTTGTAGTGGAGATGAGTGGTACCCGGTGGGGTCTTCTGCTGTTGTAGCCCATCCGCCTCAAGGTTGTGCGTGTTGTGGCTTCACAAATGCTTTTCTGCATACCTCTGTTGTAACGAGTGGTTATTTCAGTCAAAGTTGCTCTTCTATCAGCTTGAATCAGTCGGCCCATTCTCCTCTGACCTCTAGCATCAACAAGGCATTTTCGCCCACAGGACTGCCGCATACTGGATGTTTTTCCCTTTTCACACCATTCTTTGTAAACTCTAGAAATGGTTGTGCGTGAAAATCCCAGTAACTGAGCAGATTGTGAAATACTCAGACCGGCCCGTCTGGCACCAACAACCATGCCACGCTCAAAATTGCTTATCACCTTTCTTTCCCATTCTGACATTCAGTTTGGAGTTCAGGAGATTGTCTTGACCAGGACCACACCCCTAAATGACTTGAAGCAACTTCCATGTGATTGGTTGATTAGATAATTGCATTAATGAGAAATTGAACAGGTGTTCCTAATAATCCTTTAGGTGAGTGTATATGGAGCGTGATAAAAAGGTGACCTTGAAATTGAGGCGTTAAAGGTGACGTGAGCCAGGGAAAAACTTGGGTGTACCTAAATTTTGTGCTGGTGCACCTAAATAAAGAAGTTAGGCGCACCAGTGCAACCAAGGCAAAAAGTTAGTCTGGAGCCCTGGCTATACAACGTATTCAGATATACGTATTCACAAAACATCTGAAAGGGGACATGGATGCTCCTTTTACATGATGTAAAACAAGTCTCTGATGTGTATGCAAAGTATGCAAAATACCCCACAGATAATTTTTTATAGCATGTTAAAATTGGCAAAGTTGTTGCAGCCCTACATTCATTCAACGTTTCATTCAATGATAGTGACTAGATCAGAAACTTTCAGATGACACACAACTCATATCTGCGCCTCTAAGTTTAATTGAATTTGAGTACCAGAACTTACTGTTTGACCCCATCTCCTGTTCTCCTTCAGAGTGTGTGAGGCAGGGCTAATTTAATGTGATTTACATTGAATATGTGCAGATGACAGTCTGATGTTCTCATAATGTCTCTGTTTCTTTCTGTAGGTTCAGCAGATTGATAGAGTGGTGGAGGTTGTGGATGAGGCTGTCAAAGGTAAGACACACACACACACACACACACACACACACACACACACACACACGTTTGTTTCACTATACAGGGAGTGCAGAATTATTAGGCAAGTTGTATTTTTGAGGATTAATTTTATTATTGAACAACAACCATGTTCTCAATGAACACAAAAAACTCATTAATATCAAAGCTGAATATTTTTGTATCAATATTTTAAGTAGTTTTTAGTTTTAGCTATTTTAGGGGGATATCTGTGTGTGCAGGTGACTATTACTGTGCATAATTATTAGGCAACTTAACAAAAAACAAATTTATACCCATTTCAATTATTTATTTTTACCAGTGAAACCAATATAACATCTCAACATTCACAAATATACATTTCTGACATTCAAAAACCAAACAAAAACAAATCAGTGACCAATATAGCCACCTTTCTTTGCAAGGACACTCAAAAGCCTGCCATCCATGGATTCTGTCAGTGTTTTGATCTGTTCACCATCAACATTGCGTGCAGCAGCAACCACAGCCTCCCAGACACTGTTCAGAGAGGTGTACTGTTTTCCCTCCTTGTAAATCGCACATTTGATGATGGACCACAGGTTCTCAATGGGGTTCAGATCAGGTGAACAAGGAGGCCATATCATTAGATTTTCTTCTTTTATACCCTTTCTTGCCAGCCACGCTGTGGAGTACTTGGACGCGTGTGATGGAGCATTGTCCTGCATGAAAATCATGTTTTTCTTGAAGGATGCAGACTTCTTCCTGTACCACTGCCTGAAGAAGGTGTCTTCCAGAAACTGGCAGTAGGACTGGGAGTTGAGCTTGACTCCATCCTCAACCCGAAAAGGCCCCACAAGCTCATCTTTGATGATACCAGCCCAAACCAGTACTCCACCTCCACCTTGCTGGCGTCTGAGTCGGACTGGAGCTCTCTGCCCTTTACCAATCCAGCCACGGGCCCATCCATCTGGCCCATCAAGACTCACTCTCATTTCATCAGTCCATAAAACCTTAGAAAAATCAGTCTTGAGATATTTCTTGGCCCAGTCTTGACGTTTCAGTGGTGGTCGACTTTCTGCCTTTCTTACCTTGGCCATGTCTCTGAGTATTGCACACCTTGTGCTTTTGGGCACTCCAGTGATGTTGCAGCTCTGAAATATGGCCAAACTGGTGGCAAGTGGCATCTTGGCAGCTGCACGCTTGACTTTTCTCAGTTCACGGGCAGTTATTTTGCGCCTTGGTTTTTCCACACGCTTCTTGCGACCCTGTTGACTATTTTGAATGAAACGCTTGATTGTTCGATGATCACGCTTCAGAAGCTTGGCTATTTTAAGACTGCTGCATCCCTCTGCAATATATCTCACTATTTTTGACTTTTCTGAGCCTGTCAAGTCCTTCTTTTGACCCATTTTGCCAAAGGAAAGGAAGTTGCCTAATAATTATGCACACCTGATATAGGGTGTTGATGTCATTAGACCACACCCCTTCTCATTACAGAGATGCACATCACCTAATATGCTTAATTGGTAGTAGGCTTTCCAGCCTATACAGCTTGGAGTAAGACAACATGCATAACGAGGATGATGTGGTCAAAATACTCATTTGCCTAATAATTCTGCACTCCCTGTATTAGTGAGGACATTGCATAGACTTCCATTGATTTTATATCAGGTTGATGATATTTTTTTATCCCCTAACCCAATCCCTATCCCTAAACCTACCCATCCCAGAAACATGTGCAAAACAATAGATTTAAATAAAAACATGTTTTGGCCGATGTATAAACATTTTAAACTAGTGAGGACCAGTCAAATGTCCTCACTAGTGAGTTGTCATACTATTTTACTATATAAGTGAGGACATTTGGCCCCTCACAAGTATAGCCAAACAAGGTACACACACCACACACCACACACCACACACACACACACGTTTGTTTTACTATATTAGTAAGGACATTGCATAGACTTCCATTGATTTTATATCAGGTTGATGATATTTTTTATCCCCTAACCCAATCCCTATCCCTAAACCTACCCATCCCAGAAACATGTGCAAAACAATAGATTTAAATAAAAACATGTTTTGGCCGATGTATAAACATTTTAAACTAGTGAGGACCAGTCAAATGTCCTCACTAGTGAGTTGTCATACTATTTTACTATATAAGTGAGGACATTTGGCCCCTCACAAGTATAGCCAAACAAGGTACACACACCACACACACACCACACACACACCACACACACCACACACACACACACACCCACTACACACACACACACTCTCCTACCCTGTCTTTCTGTGTATGTAACGGCATTTGTCGCTGCTACGTGTTTGCAGCAGGTCTCACGGTTCATGTCGACAGATTTGGTAGAACAGTGTTTTCTCATCTCTCTCTGAAAAGCTTATCATATGCATTTTATATGACAAACTTTTGGGGAATTTTTTGGTAATTAACTAGTTTGGTGTTTTCAAAGCAGTTTTTCTTAAAGGGGTGGTTGATTGCCCGTTTTTACAAGATGTAAAATAAGTCTCTGATGTCCTAGTTTCTAGCTCAAAAAAACCCACAGATAATTTTTTAAAGCATGTTAAAATTATCACTTTTTGAGGGTAAGAAAAAATATGCCATTTCTGTGTGTCCCTTTAAATGCAAATGAGCTGCTGCTCATGGGCCGGAGCTTCAAGAACTCCAGTTAGCAGCTATGCTAGCCTCATGCAGACAGACAATGAAACTGTTCAGCCTTTTATGTTCAAATCGGAGTTGGACAATGATGGAGAGACTCAAGAAGTGACAACATGTAGAATGCAACAAGATGTTCCTGAATGGTTAATTGATGAATTTATGTAGCTGATGTGGAGTTGACTATCTTCAAGTCATTGATTAGCATATTCTGTCATGATAATCTCACCCCCTTTGTTGTATGTTCCCAGGGGCAGGATTTATGTACATTTCTGGGAGGAAGCTTGTGTAGTCCCTACCAGCTGTTTGTTATAGTCCTTAAAAAGCAATTTCTTTAAAAGAAAATATCTCCCTTTGCTTTGAACTTTGAGCGACGTAACTTAGCAGATATTGTTTATGCTTAAACAGCAACATTAGACACTAACTAAGTGAAATCATAATCAACCACCCCTTTAAATGGATTGTTCTTCATGAAATGATGCTTGAATAACAAATTCAAATGTACAAATGCTATCCTGCTGCTGCACAATGACTGAAATATTTTGAGACATTTCAACAGTATTATCAACACATGAACATGATTAAAATAATTGTCTTGCACAGCAAGAATGATGTTCAATTTCAGCATTTAATGAATATATATTTATGCACAATAGTTATCTAATTTAAAATAGCACATGTAAATGTAACGTAAATAATATAATGCATTATGCTTCTTAGAGTGTAAACATGCTAACATCAAACTTAAATGGAGTATCTAGTGTGCTTTAAGTGATGAAATTTGTCAGTTTGTCAAGTTATTACTGTGGTCTTCAGGTCATTCGTGTATGCACTTCCATTTCAAGTCAAGTCACCTTTATTTATATAGCACTTTATACAATATAGATCGTTTCAAAGCAGCTTTGCAGTAATAAACAAGGAAGTAATGATCAATGATGCAAACAGAATTCAGCTGTAAATCAGCTCTAAAAAAAACAGTGTCATTGTTCAACTGAAGTCAGTTCAGTGTTGATTCAGTTCAATAACTGTGTAAAGTTACCGTATTGTATGGTGACCAGGAGGGGACATGTTCGGTTCATTTAGTTTTGTTGGGAATGTGATATGTCGTGGCCACGAGATATTAATTTGTGGGAATGTCATATTAACTTGTGAGAATGTGATAAGTCGTGTCCACAAGATTATTTTGTTGAGGTAATGACATCCTTATGTTGCTATGTTGAGGGAACGACATCTATTTCTCATGGCCACAAGTTAAATGCGTAAACAACCTGCACGACCATAAAAACCTGGAATTATCAGAAATGTATAGGCCTATAATATTTATTTTTAGTGAAGAAAAAGCACGAAATTAAGAAATAATATTACAATGATATTACAAATAAAAAATGATACATATTGCCTATATTATATTGTGTGATGGTGCCTAGTCAGTAGGGGTGACAAGATCTCGTGATATTAAAATGTGAGATTTCTTGTCAAGTAAAAAGCTGTCTCACAATATTGCCATGACACAGCGTGAAGGTGAAATTAGCATAGAATATGCCACAGCTACGTTTACATTACAGCCTCCCCTGTCGTTTTGCTTTTTTAGAGAAGTAAAAACTTAAAAAAATGTAATTCAGTTGTATAACGGTCGCTTTAATTGTAAACGATTGTAAACATCTGCTCTGCTCATCCAGCACGAGAGTCGCACAAACACGCACAGTGCTACAGGAATCATAGTTCACTGATCACGTGACTAGAGTAAGGCGAGATGACTGACTAGACTAGACGGAGGATTAGGAGTACACAGCCTAAATCAGAAGTTCTGGAAGCTCATAATTCATGTTCAGTAAGGTCTGAAGAGACTCGTGTGAAATCATACTGGAGAAGGCAGTCAGTTGAGTTTGTGGCAGAACCTTTTACAGTGATTGTATATTATTGTCTTTTAATGCATATGATAATTCATACTCAGAATGTAGAACTGAAATGACATTTCATTACAAGATAATTAAATCATTTCAAAATGCACCTGCAGACTATTTTTCCAGTCATGAATTTTGTCATTGAGGATTTCTTAATACTGTGCAAAAATCTTGTCTTGTCTCGTTCTCGTGAACCCAATCT
The DNA here is from genome assembly GCA_039654625.1 of Rhinogobio ventralis. Classification (NCBI taxonomy): domain Eukaryota; kingdom Metazoa; phylum Chordata; class Actinopteri; order Cypriniformes; family Gobionidae; genus Rhinogobio; species Rhinogobio ventralis. The sequence continues at coordinate 32,010,753 of CM077201.1, forward strand.
TGTGTCTAGTCTTGTCTCGTGAGCTAAGTGTCTCGTCACACCCCTACTAGACAGCATTCGAATGAAGTTTATCAATAAATGTTAAAAGAATATGCCTTATATCTAGGCTATTACATCCAACAGTCTTTTAAATCAATTCACTAGACATTTTTATATTATTAATATTGGTTAAAAAAAAATTCATCATGTATAGTTGTGTTAAAGTGTATATTTTATAAATACTGTAAATGCCTGATCATGCCAATACAATTTTTAACACTATGACTGTTTTATGACAGTAGCTCCTTCACCCCCCTTTTTTATCCCCTCGTGCCAGTGACCGCACTCAAATGAAGTATGAATATTGGTTATTATATACAGTGCTGCTTGAAAGTTGCTTGATGCTTTAGAAAGATTCTGCAAGGGTTTCACAAACTTTCAAGCAGCACTGTGTATATATACACACACATAGACAAACCTAAACCCAAAAATGGTTTCAGGGTCTTTACTTTTACGTCAATAATACACCCGCAAAAATAGGTGGCGTCAAATACGTGTAAAATCAGTGTGCCAAGAAATACACTTTGTCAGAGTGTAATATTAGAAGATCGGAAGCGCAAAAAGACAGTCTTAAACGCTAACAGTCAAAGAAAAGCTTACCATTTAAGAGCCGTGTGACTGTCATGTTTGCATGCTTCGCAGACGGGCCCAAACTTTCAGCCTACGTAATTTTAAAACGTAAGAAAAAAAAGCGTCTTTGGAGAATACAGTGATGTCATCATCCAGCTCAGACCAGTTCTCATCCGATAGTGTCAGTGCATTCAAACCAATATTGTTGCTAAATATTAAGTGTCCCCAAATAAGCAAGCCAAAGGAGACACTGGCAAGGAACCCAAACTGCATCAGGTGACAGAAATGGGGGAAAAATGAAATAATCATAACCTAGGAGAAACCAAACTCAGTCAGGGGACCAGTTCTCCTCTGGCCAAACGAACAGACATGGTGATTCCAGGCTACATCACAAATCAGATTGTAGATTCATTTTATTTGATACCATTAGGAATATTTCATCCAGTTCCTTCTGCTTGAAGATCGGGATACAGGAGGACAATGTCCGAAAGATGCTGCATGACAAAGTCATGACTCTCTGTTTTGGAGCTCTTATCAGAGCATGAAAATATAGGGATGACAAAAAAAGACAACAAAAAATCTTTCTTTCTAATGATAATTTCTTTCCTTGTATTTTAGACTTTTTTTTTATTTTATCGGAATTTAAGTCCAATAAAAAATTTCACATTTCTAAGTTTGCACACTCAATTCAATGCATTTGTTTTTACATTACATAATATTTTAAGCAGTTTGATAAAGAACAAACTTACTAACACCCTAATGGACAAGTCGAATGTGATACTATTCAGTTATAAAATGTTAATATGTGCTGTAGAGCTGATTTACTTGTGCTGTTTTTTATATATATATATATACACTCACCTAAAGGATTATTAGGAACACCATACTAATACTGTGTTTGACCCCCTTTCGCCTTCAGAACTGCCTTAATTCTACGTGGCAGTGATTCAACAAGGTGCTGAAAGCATTCTTTAGAAATGTTGGCCCATATTGATAGGATAGCATCTTGCAGTTGATGGAGATTTGTGGGATGCACATCCAGGGCACGAAGCTCCCGTTCCACCACATCCCAAAGATGCTCTATTGGGTTGAGATCTGGTGACTGTGGGGGCCATTTTAGTACAGTGAACTCATTGTCATGTTCAAGAAACCAATTTGAAATGATTCGAGCTTTGTGACATGGTGCATTATCCTGCTGGAAGTAGCCATCAGAGGATGGGTACATGGTGGTCATAAAGGGATGGACATGGTCAGAAACAATGCTCAGGTAGGCCGTGGCATTTAAACGATGCCCAATTGGCACTAAGGGGCCTAAAGTGTGCCAAGAAAACATCCCCCACACCATTACACCACCACCACCAGCCTGCACAGTGGTAACTGTGATGGATCCATGATGGATCCATGTTCTCATTCCGTTTACGCCAAATTCTGACTCTACCATCTGAATGTCTCAACAGAAATCGAGACTCATCAGACCAGGCAACATTTTTCCAGTCTTCAACTGTCCAATTTTGGTGAGCTCGTGCAAATTGTAGCCTCTTTTTCCTATTTGTAGTGGAGATGAGTGGTACCCGGTGGGGTCTTCTGCTGTTGTAGCCCATCCGCCTCAAGGTTGTGCGTGTTGTGGCTTCACAAATGCTTTGCTGCATACCTCGGTTGTAACGAGTGGTTATTTCAGTCAAAGTTGCTCTTCTATCAGCTTGAATCAGTCGGCCCATTCTCCTCTGACCTCTAGCATCAACAAGGCATTTTCGCCCACAGGACTGCCGCATACTGGATGTTTTTCCCTTTTCACACTATTCTTTGTAAACTCTAGAAATGGTTGTGCTTGAAAATCCCAGTAACTGAGCAGATTGTGAAATACTCAGACCAGCCCGTCTGGCACCAACAACCATGCCACGCTCAAAATTGCTTAAATCACCTTTCTTTCCCATTCTGACATTCAGTTTGGAGTTCAGGAGATTGTCTTGACCAGGACCACACCCCTAAATGCATTGAAGCAACTTCCATGTGATTGGTTGATTTAGATAATTGCATTAATGAGAAATTGAACAGGTGTTCCTAATAATCCTTTCGGTGAGTGTATATATGGCCTCAGTATCTATCAAAAGTGGTCCAAGGGAGGAACAATGGTGAACCGGCGACAGGGCCATGGGCGGCCAAGGCTCATTGATGCACGTGGGGAGCAAAGGCTGGCCCGTGTGGTCTGATCAAACAGACGAGCGACTGTAGCTCAAATTGCTTAAGAATTTAATGCTGGTTCTGATAGAAAGGTGTCAGAATACACATTGTGTCGCAGTTTGTTGCATATGGGGCTGCATAGCTACAGACCAGTCAGGGTACCCATGCTGACCCCTGTCCACTGCCGAAAGCACCAACAGTGGCCGTGTGAGCATCAGAACTGGACGGAGGGAGGCAGTGTGATGCTTTGGGCAATGTTCTGCTGGGAAACCTTGGGTCCTGCCATCCATGTGACTGTTACTTTGACACGTACAACCTACCTAAGCAGTGTTGCAGACCATGTAAACGCTTTCATGGAAACGATATTCCCTGGTGTCTGTGGCCTCTTTCAGCAGGATAATGCACCCTGCCACAAAGCAAAAATGGTTCAGGAATGGTTTAAGGAGCACAACAATGAGTTTGAGGTGTTGACTTGGCCTCCAAATTCCCCAGATCTCTATCCAATTGAGCATCTGTGGGATGTGCTGAACAAACATGTCCGATCCATGGAGGCCCCACCTCGCAACTTACAGGACTTAAAAGATCTGCTGCTAACATCTTGGCGCCAGATACCACGGCACACCTTCAGGGGTCTAGTGGAGTCCATGCCTCGACGGGTCAGGGCTGTTTTGGCAGCAAAAGGGGGAATAACACAATATTAGGTCATAATGTTATGCCTGATATATATTTCCCTTCACTCCTACTGTTTCCCAGAGACAACAGGAGACTCAACACAGAGCCAGTGGATCAGAAAATTGCATGTCATACCTCTAGCTTGTTTTTTTTATATTTTTTTTTTTACAAACAGTTATTTGCATGTAGATGGTTGTATGAATGATTTAGTAGATATGACGACGTGTGTCTGGATGCAGAAATCAAATAATGCAATTAAATGTAGTCACACACACACACACACACACACACTTGTTGCAATAGGCCTTGTAGCTTAAGTTAGTTCCTTCCTTGTAAAGAAGTAAAATTAGTTTTGGTGGGTAAATTCAAAGTTGTTTCCATCACAATGTATGTTATATTTAAATTTGAACTAATGTCCAGATCTGAACTGTCAATGATGTTCAGATCTTGTAATGAGCTACTACTTTATTTGCATAAATGTAGTTGATAGAGAGTGTGTGTTTGTAGAAAATCACTTTGGGAAACATGAGCAAATGGATTGGACCTCTGAATTACTTTCAGAATCACCACTAACCCCCAATTGATACAGTTCCCATAATGCTCTTTTGCAGCAACACTCATTAGGCTCAAGATGTCTGTCTGCATGTTACTCTTGTTTGAGGTCATGTATTTGAAATCATGAGCAGGCCTGCAGCAACTAATCGATAAATAGTTAGTTTCATTGATAATGAAAATAATAATGGTCTCACAACTCACTGATTCAAATGATCCAGTCTGAGCAAGTCTCCAGTTAACAATTCACTGAATTCAAAGTCTGACTCAAAATGAGCCAAGGATGGGAGATTTTTTGAGCTTGAGTGTGCTCACGACTGATGTGGCGTTGAAGTCCCCCTGTAGTCAATAATTGTATCCCTTAAAACTAATCTTTGATCACCAAAATGACATATTTAAACACTTTTTTTCCCCCTTGTAAATAACATTTCTTCATGCCTTAAAATAGCTTGAATTTTCTGATCATATTTTTTTTTTTCCAGGCACATATGTTAATAACTACTATTATTTGTGTATTTAATCATTTATAAGTGATATATAATTGTTCATGAAGGCTGGAAATGAAAAACATTATAATCAGGTGTGCAGAATTATTAGGCATGTTTTCTTTTACAGACAAATTGAGCCAAAAAAGATATTTAACTCAGACTGAAAAGTAAAAAATTATTTAACTGCAAAGGAATTCAGAGTTAAGATGAAGAATTAAGTGTGAAACCATCAGGAACCCTTTAGTCTCCAGCACCACCATTCCATTCCAGAACTGCAACCTACCTGGAGTCTCCAGAAGTGCAAGGTGTCAGGATCTCAGAGACTTAAATTAGGTAAAGAATCCTAAAAAATGACCCCCACTTAATAAGAATCGCAAGCTGAAGTGTTGTAAAATACATGAAGACTGTTTTTTTTATATAGGCTTTATAGACAGATAGGTTGGAAGTGACCAGCATCACATCCTTTTGTACCACTATTTGAAGAATTCATCATTTGTAGTCCATCTCTGCAAAACGGACTTTAGGATAGGAGATGGACTAAAAATCCACTCCCGAAACTTACTGCCAGATTCTGGAAGATGAATTCTACAAACTTCAAATTCTTGCTCGGTCTGCTCCTTTCTCTATCTCGTCCTTATGCTCACGGCTCAGTCGGCATGCAGCAGACACGCGCTCTCATGACTAGAACAGCTATAGGCATTCTGGGGAAAGGACAGCTCATGGCCTGCCTCCTGTGGCCTAAAGTTAATGTGTGATTATGTTGGAACGGAACACAATCCTTTATTCTCTTTGGCATCAATCTGTATTCATGGCTTGCGGCATATTGCTTCTGTGCCATTCCTTGTGTGTGACGCTGTGTTTGTGTTCAAGGTCACTCTGTGCGTCTGCTGGGTCAGAAGAAGGAGAAAGGGAAACGTCTGGGAGGAGCACGGCTGGATTTGCCCAAGATCAGGAAGAACCCGCTGATTGAAATCATTTCCATCAATACAGGGTAAGCTGTGTGCCTTACAAGCATTCATGAACAATTCAGTCATCAGAGGATTCTGTTTCCAGCTGAATGATCACATTGTAGTAGTGTGATCATGACTTCCCTAAATCAGCCAACCCTGATGGCCTTCTCTGTGTGTGTGTTTGTACCTAATTAACCGTATATTTTTGGGACAAATTTATACCTATAAGTGAGCTAAACTGGTTAAAAAAAAAAAAAAAAAAAAATGTGTGTTCACATTGACTATGAGTTTTACACTGCTGAACATGACCTTCAGTGAGCTGACAGCCCGACCATAGCTTTCAACACAACATAGACCATTTTGATGCATCCATCAGTTTCATATTGTTTGTCATTGATTGTTTCTTAATCATTGACATCCAGTGGTGTCAGTACTGCAGAAGAAACCTAAGCGCCATTGGTCCCTCGTTTGCAGGCCTCCAGGGGTCCATCGCTCTTGGTCACGTCTGCCGCTTATAATCTGCCTGTTTGTTCGCCAGAATTCAACAAATTCCCCAGCATGCAGGTGGCTTAATTAGAAACTCATTGCTTAGTGCCACTTAGAAGCAAATGAGATGCAAATGGTAACACACCAAGACGCAGAGGAGAGTCATCCTGGGAGGAGAACATGCTGTTTGGGGACTTTGTGACTTTCTGCTGTGTTTTTCTGTACAGTGAAGTTTGTACATTGCTCCGACAGTATTTGTTTAGAAAATCCTCAGGAGAAAGTCCTCAGTAAAGTGTAGCTGCTAGTTGTGTGTTTAAGGTCGTTTATTGAAGGAAATTAATTACATACATATTATCTTATGTATAATATGTATGTATCATACAATATGTATCATACATATTGTCTTAAAGAGCTCTACCCTGCATTATTAGCCTGATGTTAATTTATGAGTAACCTCAGGTTTTTTAAATGTTTTTTAAAGTAGTCTCACCAAGGCTGCAGCAAAAACAGTATTATTGTGAAATATTTTTACAATTTAAAATAACTTTTTTCTATTTGAATATATTTTAAAATGCAGTTTATTTCTGTGATTTCAAAGCTGAATTTTCAGCATCATTACTCCAGTCTTTAGAGTCACATGATTCTTCAGATTGCATCTGATATTAGTCATTTTGCTTACAGCTGATTGGTCTAAGTTTTGGTTTGCGATGTCTTAGCCAGAATGAAACCCACTAAAAAACGAATCCACCTTCTTGAGTTTGCTCAAACTGATCTCTTAATTTACCTGGGTAGCAACTAATTTCTGAATATTTATCTCAGCTGTTAGACATCAGACTGACTGGAAATACATTTTATAGGCCTATTATATTGCTGGTAGGCCTACTTTAAAAAAACCAAAAAAACAACAACCTTATTTTATCATTTTTCTAATTTCTTGTCTGTTGTTGTCATTTTATTAGTTGGTCTTGCATAATTGCTTGATGACTTTAAACAATAATAAGTAATTAACCGCTTAATGCCATTGTTTTGATATAATATTTATATACAACTTTGCAATAGCATTTATTTGCATTTATTTATTAGTCTGTTTTGTTATTTTGAAAGAAATCCTTATTAGGTGCATGGCACCAGATGTGAGCCTCCATGCACATATCTTATAGGCCCACTGTATATGATATGAGTGGAGAGCGTTGGTGGCCCACATCAATGTTTCTTTCAGGGGGTCCAGAAATCCCCAGCTACGGCCCTGGATGCATGTGAGTTTTTAATCAGGGTTGGAGCTAAACTCTGCAGCACAGTGGCCCTCCAGAACTGAATTTGTCCATCCCAGATGTAAACATTAGGTGCAGTGACCGGATTCCACTTCATCTATGAGTTCCAGTGGCTTAGGAATTCTAGAATCTGTGTAGCTGTTTAAAACATCTGTGATTTTAATGAGTTTGTGTTCACATGAAATGAACTCCCATGTTGGGACAGGAATTAGTCTAAATCTGTGGATAATAACTGATTGTGTTTGCTGCAGGTAAGTGGGGTTCATAGTGCACATGTCCTTGAGACAAGAGTGTCATTTTTGAGTGTATCTGTAATTGTTCTTTGACTCTGATGGAGCTGAAAAGGTAATGCTGATTTTCATTTAATCTTATTTTCAGTTTCATCTTCATCAGGTTTAGCACACAGGCTAACAGTATACAGTATACCGTACTTCATGCTCAGATGCCTGAATGCAGTCATGTTATGATTTATCAGCATAATTTTTCCCTAAGGAGCACTTTAATCAAGGCACACAACAATGCTGAATGTGATTCTGCGTCAACATCTCATTCAGCGGCTCAGGGATTTGAGTGTTTTACAAGAACACACAAAACCACACACACATCATTAGCTTATATAAACATCAGCAGTGAAGCTGTAGTTACTCATCTACAACAGCTCAGCTACAGTCAAGCTGCTCTTTTCCAAAAGTAGTTTGAACACTACACTACACTAGAGACTGCTAACAGTCGTTTTAAAATTGTGTGTATATATGTGTTTGTATATTAGTGCTTTCAATGAATTAAAAAAAAGTTTTGTAATTGTAATACTTTTTTTTTATTAATGTTTAAATTAAATTAATGTAGAAACAACTGTAATAGTGATAGTTTGATAACTATTACTGAAATGTAATAGTTATCAAACACTTTACAGCCTTAACTGCATAAATTGCATAAATTATTATAAAATTAAATATAGATTAATCCTTATTAAAGCTACAATTTTCTCTGTTACCTATATTCTTTGATTTAACATTAATGACAGACAGTCACTTTAAGATCTGCCACTGCCGAACGCAGATGCTGTCACGTGCATCTCAACTCTTTACGTTCATTTAAGACTTTATTTAACTCATTTAAGGCTACTGTTGAGGATACTCGACAAATCGGACATCAGCATAATTGTGTGTTCGTTCAAGCGTGAAAGAGAACTCAATTCTGGCGCACTGTCTGTGTGCACGATATTTGCACACATCTTTCTGTGTGTCGTGTGTGTCAGACAAGACTTTAACAGACAATGCATTCTCTTAATGGTTTAAAAGCATTTGCATGAGTAAGAGCATGATCCTATAATGTAACGCTAGCCAAAGAATGACAGAGAAACGGATGCTGTGTTAATTGCGCTAAATATTTTGAACGCGTTAAACTGAAAAAAAATTACGATACGATATTATCATGATAGTTAAGCCACGATACAATATTGCGATTTTAAAAGAAAATTGTGAATATGCTGAGTATTGCAATAAAACATTGTGATTTATTATCTTTTTTTCAGCTGCAAATGTCCCTAAACTGCAACCGAACTTTGTCCACACACATTTTAGGTTCTCTCAGACTGTTTATTCTTCACATCACATCTTCACATCCACATCCCTTCCTTGTCAAATGTTTTCCTTCCTCATATTTTAGACATTTGTCAAATATCCAAAATATCCTCCACACCAAAGTCACACATCCATGTCTTTATGGACCTTGCTTTGTGCACTGGTGCGCAGTCATGTTGGAACAGGAATTGGCCATCCCCAAATTGTTCCCACAAAGTTGGGAGCATGAAATTGTCCAAAATGTATTGGCATGATGAAGCATTAAGAGTTTATTTCACTGGAACTAAGGGGCCAAGCCCAACCCCTGAAAAACAACCCCACACCATAATCCCCCCTCCACCAAAACTTTACACTTGGCACAATGCAGTCAGGCAAGTACCGTTCTCCTGGCAACTGCCAAACCCAGACTCGTCCATCAGATTGCCAGACAGAGAAGCGTGATTCGTCACTCGAGAACACATCTCCACTGCTGTCCAGTGGCGGCGTGCTTTACACCACTGCATTCAACGCTTTGCATTGCACTTGGTGATGCAAGGCTTGAATGCAGCTGCTCGGCCATGGAAACTCTCTACGGATTTTGTCCATTCCATGAAGCTCTCTACGCACTGTTCTGAAGGCCACGCAAAGTTTGGAGATCTGTAGCTATTGACTGCAGAAAGTTGGTGACTTCTGCGCACTGTGTGCCTCAGCATGTGCTGACCCCGCTCTGTGATTTTACATGGCCTACCATTTCGTGGCTAAGTTGCTGTTGTTCCCAATTGCTTCCACTTTGTTATAATACCACTAACAGTTGACCGTGGAATATTTAGTATATTTAGTAAATTATACAAATGGACTTATTACACAGATGGCAACCTATCACGGTACCACGCTTGAATTTGCTGATCTCCTGAGAGTAACCCATTCTTTCAAGTGTTTGTAGAAGCAATCTGCATGCCTAGGTGCTTGATTTTATACACCTGTGGCCATGGAAGTGATTGGAACACCTAAATTCACTGATTTGAAGGGGTGTCCCAATACTTTTGGCAATATAGAGTGTGTATATATCATCATATGTATCATATAAATATTATGTAATGCAGTGTTTTCTGGTGAAAAACACATTAAATTAAACCTATACATTGATATGAAATGCAACCTAAAAGCTAAAAAAGCAATTTCAGATTTACTTGTAAAGCAAGCAGATTAACAGGATTAAACATGGGAAAAAAGTGTCACCTTTATTTATATTGCACTTTATACAATACAGATTTATAGTGATAGACCGGAAAGTAATGATCAATAATGGAAACAGAGTTCAATCCTGCTGTAAAGCAGCTCTAAAAAACAACAGTGGCATTGTTCAGAAGCTGAAAGCTAAAAGCTGCAATTTATATAAATGTCAAACATGTCATGATTTTGCCATTTAGCTTCTCAAGTGAATCAATCAAATCTGTGAACTGGTTCTTTTCAATGAACTCACTAAACATAAAAGTTTGGTGTCTAAGATTGTTCAATGTTTGTGAAAGTCGTCACCATTTTCACCATGCTCACTGCATTTATTTGTTCAAATATACAGTAATTGTGTAAAATATTATATTATAAAATAGTTTTTCTATTGTAATACGTTTTAAAATGTCAAGTTTTGAAAAGTTTAATCTTAACTGATTATATAAACCCATCCTGAGAGATGGTGTGTCTGCTGAAATGTTTAACCCTTCTGTTATACGCAGTCACAGATGATGTTAAACAGGCCTGCCGCTGTCTTTAGTCGATTCCAGAGTGGCTTTTAATTTGCTTTTCAGGTACTTCTGACATCAGGCCTGACATTTGAAGGCTGTGTAGATAGAGAGCTCTTTGTGTGAGGTTTCTCTCTCTCAGCTGGACACCCCATCCATCATTCAGTCTCTTATCAGAGTGTCAGACCTCTGATCCCTCACCGCAGTGACGGAGGCATTACAGAGCTTCTCTTCATCCCTGCCACTGCTGAGCGACACATGCGTGTGACACGTTTACTTTTGGCTCAAAAATCTTGTTAACCATGATAGATGAAAGACGATGATACATTTTGTTGTGTTGGTCTGACGGGACTGATGTCTGTCTAATGTGAAACACAGACATTCATGACATTTTTCTTCAAATTAAAATAAACATGATGTCAAAATGACATTACAGTTGACTCTCTACTTTAAAACATGTTTCTGGTCTTACGGTGAACGATCAATCAGTGTGCGTTTAATGTATATTTAATGAAAAAGACTATCAATCAATGAGTATGTATTTTTAATAGTGTTAAAATGGCTTAATTCTTTATTAATGTGATTGTCTACACACTCTTCTGATTGGATTTGTCATTGATTTTGTGTCTGGTGTGGACAGACAAATTGCTTGTTGCTGGTAAGGAAACAGCTGAAAAGTCTTTTATCAGAATGCAACAAATACGGTATACTGTATACTGTTAGCAAACGTCCTGACGCCACATCCAGCCACACTGCTGAGAGTGACATTTAGATGAATGTGCTGCGCGCTTTCCTCTCAATAACAAAATAAACACACAACGAAAATTACCGCAGTGAGACAACAGCAGTTAAGAAAGCATCTGATCTTATGCAATTTAGTTAATAACTTTGCAATTTGGGACTCTAGTCAAGTCACATTTAATTACATAGCACTTTATACAGTGCATGTCTTCAAAGCAAGCAGACTTACAGTATTAAACATGAAAAAAGTAATCAGGTCACCTTTATTTATATTGCTCTTTGTACAATACAGATTGTTTCAAAGCTTTATAGAGATAAACTGGAAAGTAATGATTAATAATGCAAACACAGTTCAATCCTGCTGCAAAGCAGCTCTAAATAAAGCAATAGTGACATTGTTCAGCTAAAGTCAGTTCAGTGTTAGTTCAGTTCAATAACTGAAACTTAAGTTTGTTAATTATGAAGTGAGTTCAATTCAGCTTTAACCCTCTGAGCCCGGCAAATGCGCCGACCCGTTTTGCTTGATTTTTCCTCATGACGATGTAAAACAACTTAAAATACTCTAACTTTGGCCTCACAGACATGAAAGATATGTCTTTACAAAGCTTAGTGTCTACTTTTATTTATGTACACTCCAAATAAAAACTGAATGTTGTGCTTTTCGCTAAGTAAAGAAAACCGACAGGATGTGAGTTCTCCCGTCTGTCTCCCTGTGAAGTCCACTCTGAAATGCATCTGAAAATGAGCTGTAACTCAGTGAATACTTGGCATGTATACTCGGTAATACTCTGCTCTCTTTGGCATGTTTATTGCTCGGTAGCGAGATCTGTTTAGCTCCACGAGTCGTTGGGTGGGGCTACAGAAGCAGGCATACATATTTATCTGTTGAGGCGGCGTTTCAGCATACGATGACGTCAAGGGTCGACATATTCTGAGATCGAGCATTTTCTGGGCCTGTTGTCAAATAAAAGCTTTTCTTTGACTAATAAGGAAGTTTTCAGCTCCGAAACTTGCAGGATATTCTTATATCACAATGAACTTTTATATATCAAAGAAGGAAAAGTCAAGGAAAAGTTGATTTCTCAATTCATCACCCCTTAAAAAAACAACTACAAACTTTTACATATATGCTGCTCACATATTATTGTAGCAGAGTTTGTGCTGAATACAGTGTAATCAGACTTTAGCCATGAAAATGTTACAAGTAACAGAAGTAAGCTCAAATGTCAGGGCATGTCAAAACACTGCCAGGGCCCAGAAAACTGCTCAGGGCTCAGAGGGTTAAAGCAGCTCTGGAGAAAACACGGATTTCGTCATTCAGCTCAGTTCAATTATCATTGAATAGTGTCAGTGCATTCAAATCAATAATATTGCTAAATATTAAGTGTCCCCAACTAAGCAAGCCAAAGGTGACAGTGACAAGGAACCCAAACACCGTCAGGTGACAGAATGGAGAACAAAAAACCTTGGGAGATAGTCTTGGGACCAGTTCTCATTCAGTTGATATCATTCAAAATATTTTATCCAGTTCCTTCTGCTTGAAGATCGGGATACGTCAGGCCAGCATAAAGAGAGAGGTGGAGTTGTAGCTGGCCATAGGGGTCTGTGCAGAGAACTTGTCTTGTTCTCATGGTCTTGGCTGAGGATCTGTGCCGATGGCTGTTGAGTCGATGAGGTCTTTGCAAAGGATCTGATCTAGGGCTCGTCTTGTTACTGTGTTTCCCGCCGACATTCAGGGATGTATTATGTCCGTCTCTAGGTGCAGGCCTACCATCTGGTCTCGATACGGACTGGATCCGACTCACTACAGCAACCTTGGGATAAGAATGAGACCAGATATAATATTAGCATAGATGCCATTCCTCTTACGATGTAGCAAGTACATTGGATGTTATGGGAAGTGTTCCCGGTTACGGTTGACCTAATTTATGCAGCCTAACAATCCATTAAGGATTAAATAATAGAAATGTTATACTGCTATGTGTATGCTATAGGTTAGATAGATGGATTTAAACTGGAAGTGTGTGTCTGCCTCTCAAATAACACTAGGAAGACTTAGTTCCAGAGTTTAGGTGCTAAATAAGAAAGGGATCTACTGCCCACAGTTGATTTTGGTATTCAAAATATTATCAACTAGCTAAAATGTTGAGACGCAGAGCACATGAAGGACTATAAAGCGATAGGAGCTTGCTCAAATACTGAGGAGCTGAACCATTCAGGGATTTATAAGTAATCAGCAATATTTTAAAGTTTATACAAAGTTTAATAGGGAGCCAATGCCATTTACAGAACCAGGCTAATATGGTCATACTTCCTGGTTCTAGTAAAACCTCTAGCGGCTGCATTTTGGACCAGCTGGAGTTTCTTTATTTAGCCTGCAAGGCAGCCACTCAGTAAAGCAATAAAATAATATAGCCTAGAATTTGACATTTTGGGCATATGTTGTAATTTAGAGGTATTTTTAAGATGGAACAATGCAATTTTACAAATGGCAGAAATGCGGCTTTCAAAAGAAAGATTGCCATTAAAGAGCACACCCAGGTTCCTAACTGTTTGTTTTTTTCCCTTCTGAATTTAGTTTTTGAATTACTAGTCATCCATTTTTTTTTTTTATCAACTGCATGACGTTAGTTTTGTGAATTTGTACAGTATGTGTCTATGGGCCTCGAAGAATATGGAGCTGAGCATCATCAGCGTAACAGTAAAAACTAATGTCATGTTTTCTAATGATATCTTCGAAGTATAACATGTAAAGTACAGGGTGAAAAGCTACTGTCCTAGTTCTGAGTGTGATATGACACCTCTTCATTTAGTGCTGCAAATTGATGATGGTCAGATAAGTATAATTTGAACCATTCCAAGTTCACTCATTCCAACTTCATTTTCAAGTCTTTTCAAAAGAATGTTGGTGTTGATCAATCAAATGCACTATAGTCCAATAACACTAATAGAGAGATAAAACCACAATTGGATAAAAGCAAGTCATTTGTAACAGTCTCAGTATTATTATACAGTCTAAATCCTGACTAGAAATCCTTGCAGATACCATTTCCATTAGTTTTTTTAAATGAGAGATGTCAGTGTCTCTTTAAATTTGAATTGTACTATAAAGCGGCACTCTGTGTTCATTGAAAAAAAGTTTACTTGACTTTAAAAAGTGAGGAAACATTTTGCCTTAATATTATTAAAGGTGCCATAGAATGCGTTGATACAATATTTTAAATTGTTCTTTGATATCTACATAGAAGGTGGCTTAGGTAAGGGCAAAAATACTCCAGATTAGAGGTTGACCGATTTATTAGTTTTGCTGATTAATCGGCACCGATAGCTGATTGGTGTAACCATAGGTTATCGGCAAAAATCAATACCGATAGTTTTTCCGGGTTGCGTCCGTTGCTTGAGCGGCTGAGAAGGGTGCGCTGTCATTACACAGTACGAGAGCGCTGAGAAGGGTCTGCTGGCATTATATAGCACGAGAGTGGCCTCCAGAGGCGAAATAAAAACTATCACTGACGTTGTTTATATTCACACGTGAGGCTGCGCACTGAACGGAGAGTGCTGACACGGATCAGATGAGCGTTTAAAACAAGACAGCGAAACGGTATGAATACAGAACACTTCAGAAAAGCTCTGATTGGTAGATTTAAATTATTGAAATCTTCTGCACCCGCAAGATTTACATATGGAGGAGGAAACACTGGTGTTTGAGGCTCATGGTATGTCAGTTCCATGTACAGAACTCTTATTATTCAACTATGCCAAAGTAAATACAGTTCCCTTTCGAGAGTGGTCACTTCAACAATGTGTAAAACACTGTGGGAAATCCCTTTCCTTACAAATTCTTGAATGTTATAGGCTAACGGCAGGAAAAACTGGCCATTTGCCGCGCGATATGCAAATCGCATGCAAATACTGACGGGGCAACCTGGCAGTATAAAAGGTGAAGAGAGCGGCAATTACCTCAGAATCTCTTCCTTCATGCTAATTGTTGAAGTTGCACCTGAGGATTTACGGTCTTCTTTGCATCCTATGGCAACTAACATCATCTGCACGGGCCCTGTTGTCCCGCCGGATACCACGGACATCGACGCCTCCTGAGACCTCCAAGAGGAGCTCATGAGGGTGCTAGATAAAGTAGTCAGGTCTACACCCCAGTTGGCGTGCGTCCACGCTTCCACCCGTGCCTTTTTCTCCCATATAGATGGGGCGGAGTCCCACGGGTATATGCGCATGCCCCCATCGAGGAGACCGTTGCCGCGCACCTGTGCCCTTCTGCTACCTCCTTAGGGGCGGACCTCAGCCTGCCTTCTAAGCCATGCAGGTTCATGGCCCATCTTGCAGATAAGGCTGAGGCCTCTGCGGGAGAAGCAGCGTCTGCACTGCATTCCATGGCAGTGCTGCAAGTTTTCCAGGCGAAGCTCCTGCAGTCCCTGGATGACAGCAATGTCAACATGGACGTCGTCAGAGACCTGCGCGCGGCGACGGACTGCGCCCTCATGGCAACCAAGCGCTCAGCCCAAGCTGACTGCACTATGGGTTTTATGGTAGTCCTCCACAGGCACCTTTGGCCAACCTAGCTGACCTGAAGGACACAGACCGTAAGACCCTCCTCAACGCTCCTATATCTCCCTCCGGCCTCTTTGATGACGCCGTGGAGTCGGTGGTCAAGCGTTTCGTTGAGGCGCAAAAAGGTGCTTGGGCACCCTCAAGAGGAAGCGACATGTTCTTCAACTTCAGCCTTTGGCTTTTGGCTTGCTTAGTTGGGGACACTAAATATTCAACTATATTACTGATCTGCCCGCATTGTCAATATATGATAATTGAACTGAGCTGGATGACATCACTGTTTTCTCCAGAGCGGCTGTACAGCCGAATCAAATTCTGTTGCATTATTTTCCTGTTACACTCTGAAGCTGCTTTGAAACAATCGTCATTGTAAAAAGCGCTATATAAATAAAGGTGACTTGACTTGACTCATTAATCTCGTGGTCATGAGAAATAGTTGTTCCCTCAACATCGGATCTTGAGGCCACCACTTCACATCGCGTGGCCACAACATAATGATGTTACCTCATTAAAATGATATCATGACCACAACATTCCCACAAGTTAATATGACGTTCCCACAAATGTATATTCCATGGCCACAACATATCACATTCCCACAAGTTAATATGTAGTGGCAACGACAAAGCAAAGTGAACCAAACATGTTCCCTCCTGGTCATCGTACCAGATCGCTGATATCACGGCTGTTGTATTTTACAGTGGTGTGGGAGGATTGCAGGCAGCTTGTTTACTGGAGCCTCAAACAGCTGAAATGATTTTTTGGTTCAGTGTTATAAAGTAAAGGTCAGATTAACACATGAACTTTTCTCCTCCAGAAACACAAGTATTTAATGGCCACAGGCCTCCTGTCCTGTCATGACACTGATGGAGGCTGTTCACTCAGACAAGCCTGAATGAGATTCGTGCCTGTTCAAATAAATGCTCTGGAGGTAAAATGCCTGGATTCTTCGGTGTACATTACTGGAACATCTCTTAAGAACTGTAAATATATGATGCCAGCAATTAATCACAGTAATTCCAGTACATACCGATGGCCTTAAATAGAGTGAAGGGGACCTACAAATGCAGTGTTCATGCTTTTAGATGTTAAGAATTTTGAGTTTTGAGCAGTTAAAATGACAAAAATGTCCATCCCTAGTAAATACAGCTTTCCTGTAGCTCAAACAGCAGAGCATGGTGATTAGCACCACCAAAGTTCATGGGTTTGATTACTCAAAAAGCAAGAACTGATAAATGCATTTATATTTTACCAACAAAACACACATCCTGCCCAATGCTGTCCTTCAAACAAACGTGTCAGCTGTGCTATGAAAACACACATAGTGAATATAGCTTACAAAAATTAACCATGGTTTTACAACGAATAAAACAAACAAACAAACAAATTCCTGTCTGATCGATTGCTCCTGTCTGCCTCCTGTCGGTCACAGTGTTTGCAGCTCTGTACAGCTTTGCTTTTGAATCTCTATTTGATATCTTTTCTTGTTGTTTATACTGCTAAATATAACTTACTCATCACCATATATTGTTTAATATTTCCTATCACGTTAAAATTGACATTGTTAGCTTTTAATTTAAATCACTATCACAACGTGTTAGCATTTCACAACGCGTTAGCATTTCACTAGCCTGTTAGCCTGCCATTTGTGCATCCGGGTTTCCTGTTTTGTCTCTCGTGCCTTTACTAGTCCATCAATCAACTGTGGTAAGTTGGATTAATCAACAAATACGGTAAGCCATGTCTTCTCCTTTTATTGTCACCTGCACTACATGTTTCATGTTTAGTATATCTGTCTCCGTTGGTGAACAGGGCTTCACATGTGATAAATGTAAGGAGATAGTCAGACTGACGGAGAAGATTTCAGAATTAGAGACACGCATCTAGATTTTATTTGAGAGTAGTGAGAACAAAACAGCTTTAGACACTGCTTTGGATGCGACTAGCTCAGTGAAATCTGTACATTGTTCGGTTCCGGCTGTAGAGCCCGTGCAGCAGGGCAACTGGGTGACGGTGAGACTGCATAGTCGCGGATCAAAAAACCACTCTTCCGTTCCGATTACAACATCAAACAGGTTCTCCCCACTCAGTGATGCACCCACTGAGAATCCTGTTGAAAGTGCCCTAGTTATTGGCTATTCTATTACACGGAACGTGAAAATAGAGACACCAGCCACCATAGTCACATGTTTACCGGGAGCCAGAGCGCCTGACATCAAAGCAAATTTAAAAGTGCTGGCTAATGCTAATCGTAAATTCTCTAAGATTATTATTCATGTCGGCACAAATGATGTTCGACTTCGCCAGTCGGAGATCACCAAAATTAACATTAAAGAGGTGTGTGAACTCGCAAGTACGATGGCAAACCGGATTTTTTGCTCTGGTCCCCTCCCCGTTAAAAGGAGTGATGAGATACTTAGCAGACTATCATCACTCAATGGCTGGTTGTCTAAGTGGTGTCCGCAAAATAACATAGGGTTCATAGACAATTGGAAAAGCTTTTGGGGCAGACCTGACCTGTTGAAAAGAGATGGTATCCATCCCTCCTGGGGTGGTGCCGCTCTTCTCTCTAGTAATTTGGCACATAGTCTTAAAGCTAAACCTTGACTAACTAGGGCCCAGGTCAGGAAGCAGACGGACTGGCTTACCCGACCGTCTGCTAGCTGTCTCGCGTCACAGAAGTCAGATAAATCCCAGCACATAGAGACTCTTTCACCTAGCTATTATCACATAGAGACTGTGTCTGTTCCACGAATTAGTAAATACAAAAAAACACCAAAACTATTCAACGGTAAAAATTTAATTGATGTCCAACAAATAAACAACAGATATAATACAGATGATCAAATGATAAAGCTCGGGCTGCTGAATATTCAATCCCTTTCCTCTAAAACGCTTATTGTTAATGATATGATTACAGATAATAATCTAGATGTGCTGTGTTTGACAGAAACCTGGCTAAAACCTGACGACTACATTACTTTAAATGAGTCCACCCCACAAGATTATTGTTATAAACACGAGCCGCGTCTGAAAGGTAAAGGGGGAGGTGTTGCTGTAATTTATAATAATATCTTCAGTATTACTCAGAAGTCTAGTTTCAAATATAATTATTTTGAAGTTTTGGTGCTTTACGTAACGTTATGTAGTGAAATTGATAAATCCTGTTTAACATTTGTGTTGGCTACTGTATATAGGCCACCAGGGCACAATACACACTTTATCAGAGAATTTGCTGATTTTTTATCAGAGTTAGTACTGGCTACAGATAAAGTCCTAATTGTTGGTGATTTTAATATCCATGTAGACAATGAAAAAGACGCATTGGGATTGGCATTTAGAGACATTCTAAACTCTATTGGAGTTAGGCAACACGTATCAGGACCCACTCATCTCCGTAATCATACTCTAGACCTAATATTGTCACATGGAATAAATGTTGATACCGTTGAAATTCTGCAGCAGAGCGATGACATCTCAGATCATTACCTAGTATCATGTATACTTAATTTAGCAAAGGCTGCAAAGCCGTCCCCTCGCTTCAAATATGGCAGGACTATCACTGCTGAGACTAAAGATTTCTTTATAAATAAACTTCCTCATCAGTTTCATCTCCTCAGCATCCCAGATAGCCCAGAGGAACTTGATGTTGCAACAGAAACTATTGACTCTCTCTTTTCCAGCACTTTAGACACAGTTGCTCCTCTGCGCTTAAAGAAGATTAAAGAGAATAGTCCAACGCCGTGGTACAACGAGCACACCCGGGCCCTTAAAACAGCAGCCAGAAAAATGGAACGCAGCTGGAAGAAAACAAAACTGGAAGTTTTTCGCATTTCGTGGAAAGAGAGCATGATTTCATACAGAAAGGCCGTAAAAACTGCTAGATCTGCTTATTTCTCGACTCTCTTAGAAGAAAACAAACACAACCCTAGGTATTTATTCGATACAGTGGCTAAATTAACCAAAAATAAAGCTTCAACTTCTGATGTCTGCCAACAGCACAGCAGTAATGACTTTATGAACTTCTTTACTTGTAAGATTGATAATATTAGGAAAAAAATTATAACCATGCAGCCGTCTACTACTGTATCACATTAGACAGAGCATTGTAGTGTCACTGAGGAAAAATTACATTCATTCACTGCTATAGGAGAAGAAGAATTGGCTAAACTCGTTAAATCATCTAAATCAACAACATGTATGCTCGACCCTATACCGACTAAACTACTAAAAGAGATGCTTCCAGAGGTCATAGATCCTCTTCTTAATATCATTAATTCATCCTTGACTTTAGGATATGTACCGAAAACTTTTGAGTTGGCTATTATTAAACCACTTATTAAACAAACGCAACTTGACCCTACAGAATTAGTCAATTACAGGCCAATCTCAAATCTACCCTTTCTGTCAAAAATACTAGAAAAGGCAGTGTCCTCACAATTATGCTCCTTTTTAGAAAAAAATGGTATCTGTGAGGTTTTCCAGTCAGGATTTAGACCACATCATAGTACTGAGACTGCTCTCATTAGAGTTACAAATGATTTACTCTTATCATCCGATCGTGGTTGTATCTCTCTGTTAGTGTTACTCGATCTTAGCGCTGCATTTGATACCATCGACCACAACATTCTTTTGAATAGACTCGAAAATTATGTTGGCATTAGTGGAATTGCATTGGCATGGTTTAAATCATACTTATCTGACCGTTTTCAGTTTGTAGCAGTAAATGAAGAGATCTCACACCGATCACAAGTTCAGTATGGAGTACCGCAGGGCTCAGTGCTAGGACCGTTGCTTTTCACCCTGTACATGCTACCACTGGGAGATATCATTAGGAAGCATGGCGTTAGTTTTCATTGTTATGCTGACGATACTCAGCTCTATATTTCTTCACGCCCTGACGAAACTTACCAATTCACAAGATTAACGGAATGCATAGCTGATATAAAAAATTGGATGACTAGTAATTTCCTGCAACTTAATTCAGAAAAAACTGAATTTTTAATTATTGGACAAAAAAACTCCACATGTAGTAACCTAGAATACTGTCTAACACTTGATGGCTGCTCTGTCAAGTCCTCGTCGTCAGTTAGGAACCTGGGTGTGCTCTTTGATACCAATCTCTCATTAAAATCTTGCTAATTACTTACAAATCACTAAATGGTTTAGCTCCCCAGTACTTGAGCGAGCTCTTAACGCATTATACTCCATCACGTCTATTGCGGTCTCAAAACTCTGGCCAGTTGATAATACCTAGAATATCAAAATCAACTGCAGGCGGTCGATGCTTTTCCTATTTAGCACCCAAACTCTGGAACAGCCTTCCTAGCATTGTTCGGGAAGCAGACACACTCTGTCAGTTTAAATCTAGACTAAAAACGCATCTCTTTACTATGGCATACACATAAAACATTTTAATTTATATTTTATTCAAATTGTTAGGCTGCATTAACTAGGTCAGCCGGAACCGGGAACACTTCCCATAACACCTGATGTACTCGTTACATCATAAGAGGAATGGCATCTACGCTAATGTTAGTCTCTCTGTTTATCCCGAGGTTTACTGCAGTCAGCCGGATCCGGGCCGTATCCAGATCAGATGGTGGACCAGCGCCCAGACATTACCAACGCATCCCTGAAGTGTCTGCAGAGACCGTGTCAATTAGTCTACCCTCTGAAATTGCTCATCGACATGGCATCCTCAATGGATCCATCTCCGCCGTGATGACTCCGATATTTCGAATATTCCTATTTAATAATTGTTTAATTGACACGCCATCCTCAATAAACCCGGTGTGATGCCTCCGATCTTTCGAATAATCCAATCTAATATTACTTCTGACCTATAAGGCTGCCAAAATAATAAACATACACTGTTTGTTAATTGGCCAGAGGAGAACTGGCACCCCGACTGAGCCTGGTTTCTCCCAAGGTTTATTTTTCTCCATTATGCCACCTGATGGAGTTTTGGTTCCTTGCCACTGTCGCCTCTGGCTTGCTCAGTTGGGGACACAAAATTTTCAAATAAATATCCAAATAAATTTAATTACTAAACTAAATTATATCAACTACATTACTTGAATATATATGATAATTGAAATGAGCTGATGACAGAGCGGCTGTACAGCCGAATCAAATTCTGTTCATTATTTTCCTGTTTAACACTGTGAAGCTGCTTTGAAACGATCTGCATTGTAAAAAGCGCTATATAAATAAAGTTGACTTGACTTGACTTGACAAATAAATACATGAAACAGGGTTATTTTAGTTATTCCATGGTAACCACAAATTAACCATAGTTTTGCTTCAATCCATAGTTTAACTATGGTATTTTTGTGGTTATACAAATGGTAATCAATATGCCTAAAAAAAACCAGGTTTTACTATCTAATAAAACCATGCTTAATTTTTGTCTAGTCAACTTTATTTATATAGCGCTTTTTACAATGCAGATTGTTTCAAAGCAGCTTTACAGTGTTAACAGGAAAATAATGCAACCGAATTTGATTCGGCTGTACAGCCGCTCTGGAGAAAACGGTGATGTTATCTAGCTCATTTCAATTATCATATACACTCACCTAAAGGATTATTAGGAACACCTGTTCAATTTCTCATTAATGCAATTATCTAATCAACCAATCACATGGCAGTTGCTTCACTGCATTTAGGGGTGTGGTCCTGGTCAAGACAATCTCCTGAACTCCAAACTGAATGTCAGAATGGGAAAGAAAGGTGATTTAAGCAATTTTGAGCGTGGCATGGTTGTTGGTGCCAGACGGGCCGGTCTGAGTATTTCACAATCTGCTCAGTTACTGGGATTTTCACGCACAACCATTTCTAGAGTTTACAAAGAATGGTGTGAAAAGGGAAAAACATCCAGTATGCGGCAGTCCTGTAGACGAAAATGCCTTGTTGATGCTAGAGGTCAGAGGAGAATAGGCCGACTGATTCAAGCTGATAGAAGAGCAACTTTGACTGAAATAACCACTCGTTACAACCGAGGTATGCAGCAAAGCATTTGTGAAGCCACAACACGCACAACCTTGAGGCGTATGGGCTACAACAGCAGAAGACCCCACCGGGTACCACTCATCTCCACTACAAATAGGAAAAAGAGGCTACAATTTGCACGGACTCACCAAAATTGGACAGTTGAAGACTGGAAAAATGTTGCCTGGTCTGATGTGTCTCGATTTCTGTTGAGACATTCAGATGGTAGAGTCAGAATTTGGCGTAAACAGAATGAGAACATGGATCCATCATGCCTTGTTACCACTGTGCAGGCTGGTGGTGGTAGTGTAATGGTGTGGGGGATGTTTTCTTGGCACACTTTAGGCCCCTTAGTGCCAATTGGGCATCGTTTAAATGCCACGGCCTACCTGAGCATTGTTTCTGACCATGTCCATCCCTTTATGACCACCATGTACCCATGCTCTGATGGCTACTTCTAGCAGGATAATGCACCATGTCACAAAGCTCGAATCATTTCAAATTGGTTTCTTGAACATGACAATGAGTTCACTGTACTAAAATGGCCCCCACAGTCACCAGATCTCAACCCAATAGAGCATCTTTGGGATGTGGTGGAACGGGAGCTTCGTGCCCTGGATGTGCATCCCACAAATCTCCATCAACTGCAAGATGCTATCCTATCAATATGGGCCAACATTTCTAAAGAATGCTTTCAGCACCTTGTTGAATCAATGCCACGTAGAATTAAGGCAGTTCTGAAGGTGAAAGGGGGTCAAACACAGTATTAGTATGGTGTTCCTAATAATCCTTTAGGTGAGTGTATATTAAAGTAATGTAGTTGACATAGTTAATTTAGTTTAGTAATTAAATTTATTTGGATATTTATTTGAAAATTTAGTGTCCCCAACTGAGCAAGCCAAGCCAAAGGCGACAGTGGCAAGGAACCAAAACTACATCAGGTGGCATAATGGAGACAAATAAACCTTGGGAGAAACCAGGCTCAGTCGGGGTGCCAGTTCTTCTCTGGCCAATTAACAAACAGTGTATGATTATTATTTTGGCAGCCTTACAGGTCAGAAGTAATATTAGATCGGATTATTCGAAAGATCGGAGGCATCACGCCGGAGACGGGTTTGAGGATGGCGTGTCGATTAAACAATTATTAAATGGGAATATTCGAAATATTGGAGTCATCACGCCAGAGATGGATCCATTGAGGATGCCATGTCGATGAGCAATTTCAGAGGGTAGACCAATTGACACGGTCTCTGCAGACACTTGAGGGATGAGTTGGTCATGTCCAGGCGCAGGTCCACCATCTGATCTGGATACGGCCCAGATCCGGCTGACTGCGGTAAACCTCGGGATAAACAGAGAGACTAACATTAGCGTAGATGCCATTCTTCTTATGATGTAACGAGTACATCAGGTGTTATGGGAAGTGTTCCCGGTTCCGGCTGACCTAGTTAATGCAGCCTAACAATCATTTAATTGATTTGAATAAAATATCAATGAAAATTTTTTTATGTGTATGCCATAGTAAAGAGATGTTTTTAGTCTAGATTTAAACTGACAGAGTGTGTCTGCTTCCCGAACAATGCTAGGAAGGCTGTTCCAGAGTTTAGGTGCTAAATAGGAAAAGGATCGACTGCCTGCAGTTGATTTTGATATTCTAGGTATTATCAACTGGCCAGAGTTTTGAGACCGCAATAGACCTGATGGAGTATAATGCGTTAAGAGCTCACTCAAGTACTGGGGAGCTAAACCATTTAGTGCTTTGTAAGTAATTAGCAAGATTTTAAAATGTATGCGATGTTTAATAGGGAGCCAGTGCAGTGTTGACAGAACCGGGCTAATATGGTCATACTTCCTGGTTCTAGTAAGAACTCGAGCTGCTGCGTTTTGGACCAGCTGCAGTTTATTTAAGCGAGCAGTGCAACCACCCAGTAAAGCATTACAATAATCTAGCCTTGAGATCATGAACGCATGAACTAACTGTACAGCATTTTGCATTGAAAGCATATGTCATAATTTAGATATATTTTTAAGATGGTAGAATGCAGTTTTACAGATGCTAGAAATGTGGCTTTCAAATGAGAGATTGGTATCGAAGAGCACACCCAGGTTCCTAACTGACGACGAGGACTTGACAGAGCAGCCATCAAGTGTTAGACAGTATTCTAGGTTACTACATGTGGAGTTTTTTTGTCCAATAATTAAAATTTTTTATATCAGCTATGCATTCCGTTAATCTTGTGAATTGGTAAATTTCGTCAGGGCGCGAATAAATATAGAGCTGAGTATCGTCAGCATAACAATGAAAACTACAGCAACGGTCCTAGCCCTGAGCCCTGCGGTACTCCATACTGAACTTGTGATCGGTGTGACATCTCTTCATTTACTGCTACAAACTGATAGGGGTCAGATAAGTATGATTTAAACCATGCCAATGCAATTCCACTAATGCCAACATAATTTTCAAGTCTATTCAAAAGAATGTTGTGGGCAATAGTATCGAATGCAGCGCTAAGATCGAGTAACACTAACAGAGATATACAACCACGATCGGATGATAAGAGTAAATCATTTGTAACTCTAGTGAGAGCAGTCTCAGTACTATGATATGGTCTAAATCCTGACTGGAAATCCTCACAGATACCATTTCTTTCTAAAAAGGAGCATAATTGTGAGGAGACTGCCTTTTCTAGTATTTTTGACAGAAAGGGTAGAATTGAGATTGCCCTGTAATTGACTAATTCTGTAGGATCAAGTTGCGTTTTTTTAATAAGTGGTTTAATAATAGCCAACTTAAAAGTTTTCGGTACATATCCTAAAGTCAAGGATGACTTAATAATATTAAGAAGAGGATCTATGACCTCTGGAAGCATCTCTTTTAGTAGTTTAGTCGGTATAGGGTCGCGCATACATGTTGATTTTGATTTAACCAATTCTTCTCCTATAGCAGTGAATGTATGTAATTTTTCCTCAGTGACACTACAATGCACTGTCTGATGTGATACAGTAGTAGATGGCTGCATGGTTATAGGTTTTTCCTAATATTATCAATCTTACAAGTAAAGAAGTTCATAAAGTCATTACTGTTGTGCTGTTGGCAGACATCAGAAGTTGAAGCTTTATTTTTGGTTAATTTAGCCACTGTATCAAATAAATACCTAGGGTTGTGTTTGTTTTCTTCTAAGAGAGTCGAGAAATAAGCAGATCTAGCAGTTTTTACAGCCTTTCTGTATGAAATCATGCTCTCTTTCCACGAAATGCGAAAAACGTCTTATTTTCTTCCAGCTGCGCTCCATTTTTCTGGCTGCTGTTTTAAGGGCCCGGGTGTCCTCGTTGTACCATGGCGTTGGACTATTTTCTTTAATCTTCTTTAAGAGCAGAGGAGCAACTGTGTCTAAAGTGCTGGAAAAGAGAGAGTCAATAGTTTCTGTTGCAACATTGAGTTCCTCTAGGCTATCTGGGATGCTGAGGAGATGAAACTGATGAGGAAGATTATTTACAAAGAAATCTTTAGTCGCAGCAGTGATAGTCCTGCCATATTTGAAGCGAGGGGACAGCTTTGCAGCCTTTGCTAAATTCAGTATACATGATACTAGGTAATGATCTAAGATGTCATCGCTCTGCTGCAGAATTTCAACGGTATCAACATTTATTCCATGTGACAATATTAGGTCTAAAGTATGATTACAGCGATGAGTGGGTCCTGATACGTGTTGCCTAACTCCAATAGAGTTTAGAATGTCTCTAAATGCCAATCCCAATGCGTATTTTTCATTGTCTACATGGATATTAAAATCACCAACAATTAGGACTTTATCTGTAGCCAGTACTAACTCTGATAGAAAATCAGCAAATTCTCTGGTAAAGTCTGTATTGTGCCCTGGTGGCCTGTATACAGTAGCAAATACAAATGTTAAATAGGATTTATCAATTTCACTACATAACGTTACGTAAAGCACCAAAACTTCAAAGGAATTATATTTGAAACTAGACTTCTGAGTAATACTGAAGATATTATTATAAATTACAGCAACACCTCCCCCTTTACCTTGTGTTTATAACAATGATCTTGTGGGGTGGACTCATTTGAAGTAACGTAGTCACTAATGTAGTTCAGGTTTTAGGCAGGTTTCTGTCAAACACAGCACATCTAGATTATTATCTGTAATCATATTAACAATAAGCGTTTTTGAGGAAAGGGATCGAATATTCAGCAGCCCAAGCTTTATCATTTGTTCATCTGTATTATATCTGTTGTTTATTTGTTGGACAGCAATTAAATTTTTACCGTTGAATAGTTTTGGTGGTTTTTTGTATTTACTCATTCGTGGAACAGACAGTCTCTATGTGACAATATCTAGGTGAAAGAGACTCTATGTCCTGGGATTTATCTGTCTTCTGTGACGTGAGACAGCTAGCAGACGGTCGGGTAATCCAGTTAGTCTGGGTCTAGTGCCTGGGCCCTAGTTAGTCTTAAAGCTAAACCTTGACTATGTGCCAAAATACTAGAGAGATGAGTGGCCACCACCCCAGGAGGGATGGATACCATCTCTTTTCAACAGGTCAGGTCTGCCCAAAAGCTTTTCCAATTGTCTATGAACCCTATGTTATTTTGCGGACACCACTTAGACAACCAGCCATTGCGTAATGATAGTCTGCTAAGTATCTCATCACTCCTTTTAACGGGGAGGGGACCAGAGCAATAAACGCTATCTGCCATCGTACTTGCGAGTTCACACACCTCTTTAATGTTAATTTTGGTGATCTCCGACTGGCGAAGTCGAACATCATTAGTGCCGACGTGAATAATAATCTTAGATAATTTACGATTAGCATTAGCCAGCACTTTTAAATTTGCTCCCGGTAAACATGTGACTATGGTGGCTGGTGTCTCTATTTTCACGTTCCGTGTAATGGAATCGCCAATAACTAGAGCACTTTCAACAGTATTCTCAGTGGGTGCATCACTGAGTGGGGAGAACCTGTTTGATGTTGTAATCGGAACTGAAGAGTGTTTTTTTGATTCACTAGTATGCCGTCTCACCGTCACCCAGTTGCTCTGCTGCACGGGCTCTACAGCCGGAACCGAATAATGTACAGTATTCACTAAGCTAGTCGCATCCAAAGCAGTGTCTAAAGCTGTTACATTCTTACTACTCTCAAATAAAGTCTTGATGCGTGTCTCTAATTCTGAAATCTTCTCAGTCAGCCTGACTATCTCCTTACATTTATCACATGTGAAGCCCTGTTCACCAACGGAGACAGTTATACTAAACATGAAACATGTAGTGCAGGTGACAATAAAAGGAGAAGACATGGCTTACCGTATTTGTTGATTAATCCAACTTACCACAGTTGTTTGGAGTCTATTTACTAAACCAACTCATCACAGTTGTTTAATGAACTCAGAAAACAAGAGACCCGAGTGCAGAGATGGCAAGCAAATAGGCTAGCGAAATGCTAACGTGTGATAGTGATTTCGATTAAAAAGCTAGCGATGTCAGATTTAATGTCGTAGGCAATATTAGACAATATATGTTGATGGGTAAGTTATATTTGTAAGAGTATATCTGTACTTTAGCCTACATTATGTGCAAAAAAGTTACTATGCAAAAGGACATTTTAAATCCCTAGATTAAAATATTAAAGAAAAACAAAAATACAAAAAACACAAACTCATTGTTTACCACACACATTCGCCATGGACAAAAACCTGCTACTGTAATTTCTTTATCCTGTAAATAGGCTATAAGAAACATCTTACATTTATATTCAATTACACACTGTGAGTTTAAATGTCTGATGTTTAACATACTGTCAGGACGCGCTTTCATGCAAAATGGAAATACTTGCGTGAATTAGTAACATTTACAGATAAAGATATAACCAAATTATATCTGCTACTGTCATTTCTTTATCCTTTAAATAGGCTATAAGAAACGTCTTATTTATATTCAATTACACACTGTGAGTTTGAACGCCTGATGTTTAACATAGACTGTCAGGACGCGCTTTCATGCAAAATGGAAATACTTGCGTGAATTAGTAACATTTACAGATAAAGATATAACCACTGTTCTCTATATAGATCAGTGGATTTAACCTATAAAATGAACGTTTTGCGCTGAGGACACACGCATCTGTCAAAGCGTATGACAGGGTATGTTTAACACTAATGTATTAGCTTGACGCTTAAAATAAAGATTTCTCATGTTTTTGGTTGCTTGGATCATGTACTTTTCCAGCAGCAGATAACTCTATTTCCACTCCACCATTTTTAGATGCATTTTTTCCATAGAAATGCGTTATTCAGTCTTGTAATTTGCCGCGACCGGTGGAAGTTGGTATCGACTAATCGATAATGAGAATCGTTGTCGATGATTTTCATTATTGATTATTATCGATTTTGACTAGTTGTTGCAGCCCTGGCGAGGAGACGAGAGTTACTACTGAACCCTGTGAACAGCCCCTAATCTGAAATAACTCGGGCACATGCTGAGTGCAGTGCTTTCGGTCTCTCCCTGATCTGATCCTGCAACTGTAATCATAGAGATGTGCGATGTTAAAAACATTATCTTATGGCTTTGGCTAGTGGTGAGTTCCCATTGGCTGTGTTCCTGTCCGAAGCAGCTGTGCCGTCAGTAAATCCTCTCAACTGCTGGAATGTATTTTGGAGGGGGGAGAAAATGAAACCCCAGATGCATTTTTCTTTCCCCACACTATGCAGTTTCCTTGTAGTTTCTGAATGGATGAAACATCCACAGATGTTTAGGCAAAGCAACACTGTTCTGTGTGTAAACAAAACACATTTCACCATCTTGTACTGGAGTCTCTTTGTGTCCAATGATTGCTGTTGATAACATGAATTTGACCTTGAAATCTCTCATTAAAATTCAGTTGTAATATCAGCTGCTGCCGTCTGTCTCCACAGAGGCTCCACAGAACTCTATTAAAATTTGAATTCATTTAAATGTTCTTAAATTCATTTTTTTCCAGTTGTCACACATATTAAATTGATCTATGTAGAATGTTGTTCTCATTGTGTTGGTGTTATATTTACACATCATAAATAATGCATGTTGCCTTTGGCTGCAGTCTGTGTGGAAACATGAGGCTTAACTGTTTGAGCTCTGGCTATTCTAAAAGTTTGACCCCTTGAGCCCTAAAAGTATGAAAACAGTGCAGTTTTGAGCTGGAGTTCATTTTTAAAATTATAAATTTGCTGTTGGATGTTCAGTTAGGTATGTGCAATCTAAGTAATTATATTTTATGAATGTAATAATTGTAAAGGAGCAATAACATGTAACTGGGATGTTTTTATATACACTTTTTTTCTTTTGTTTTCATATGCTATCATAGTCGTGTTTATTTTCTTCATATTTAATAATTAAAATGCTTGGTTTCACAGACAGGGCTTAGATTAAGCCAGGACTAGGACTTAGTTTAGCTTTTATAAGTGTGTAAAAGAAAGAAAAAAAATTACTAGTGAATCTTCAGACAAAACAAAGGCATTGCCATATTTTAAAATGTTAGTGCAAGTTGCTTTCAGTTAAAACAGCTCAAACATGGATTTTAGTCTAAGACTAGCTTAAGCCTTGTCTGTAAAACTGGGCAAAAGCGTTCCCATCACCCCCGTATTGTGCAGCCCTAGTTGCTCCTGATGTCAGCATGTCCACAGTTAAAATAAGTTCTATCACTGACTACTGATGGCAGGGCAGTTTTCATGTCAAAAGAAAAAGACCTTGGCATGTATGTTGAACAGTAACTGTTTCAGGAATGACACGAAGGTGTGTGTGTTCAAGTCTCTGTGCTTAGATCAGTGTGCTCAATAATGTTCCTTTTTGTCCTTTGTTATGTATATTTGGATTATGTTGTCTTGTAAATAAAATACAAACAATCAAAGCCATTCTTCAAATGTCCTTACATTATTTCCTTTAGTCCCATTCACCTGATTAAGGTAGGGGTTTTTGTCTTCCCGGATGTGAAATACATCAGTATTCATGTTGATTCACTCCTACTTGCATACAGCATATAGTGTTTTATGTGAATGAGTGGGCAGGATGATTTTCACATCGTTTTGGGGCAAACATTTTAGCCTAAAGTCTGATTACACTGTACACAAAATCTGCTACAATAATATGTGAGCAGCATATATGTAAAAGTTTGAAGTTTTTGCTTGAATTGTGAAAAAATCTATATATTTAAGTCACTTAAATATAGCCATAAAACCCATACTGAATATTTGTTCACAAGACTTTTGAGAAATCTATCTTGTAGCCTAGAATTTTGCTTCAAAATGATGTGAAAATCACCCTGCCCACTCATTCACATAAAACAATATGTTTGTTTAAAATATGTGAGACATGTTTCATATCAGGAAGGCTTATGAGGGGAGGGTGTGAATCAATGAATATTGATGTGTTTCACACCTGGGAAGACAAAGAACCCTCCCTAATGGCCCTATCAGCTGAATGGGACTAGAAGAAAGAATGTGAGGAGATTAAAAGAATGGCTTTTTGATTGTATTTTATCTGCAACACAACACAATCCAAATATACATAACTGAGGACAAAAATGCACATAGTTGAGCACAGACACAGAGACTTTTAACAGTCACACACCTTTGTGCCATTTCTGAAACCGTTCTTGTTCAACATACCAGTCATTTCCAGTGTGTTTGCTTTTTCATTTTAACCGTGTTCATGTAAAAGCTTGCTGATGTTGGTACAGTGCTCTCAGAGAAAAGCTGTTTGAAGAGACTCTTGTGAATGTTTAAGTCAGCATGACTCCTCAGTGGCATCTGGTCCCAACAAAACATCTGTGAACATGCTGATATCAGGAGCAACTAGGGCTGCACGGTTTGGGGGAAAAACATCTAATTGTGATTTTTCTGGTTAAAATTGGGATTTAAAATACACAACAAATATAAAGAACACCAGATTTTTTGTGCATATTTGTAGGGCTGCATAAAATAATAATAATAATGATGATAATAATTAACAATGTATTGAAGTGATACTGGATTGCCATGAATATAGTATAGGGACTTTTGAAAGAGTCTATTTTAAGCAAATGACTCGTCCAGCATTCGTTTGAATGGGCCGTAACTAGGGCTGGACAATAATTCAATATCAATGTATATCGCAATATAATTTTTTTTCAATAACGGTGATACGATTTTTAAACACATTTCCAATATTTTGATATACATTACAGCATTTCTCACTGACTGACGTTCAGGGGGTGCAGCTGTCAGAAAGAGCAGAACACTGTTGGCTACTTGCGTGATGACATACACCACAGACAGTGCTCGGCAGTAGTAACTTACACTAAAAAGATCCAATGCGGCAAGTTTTAGCTACAAAATGAGTACCCCTGACCGCAATACAAATGTGACTGAATGAGCTTCCACAAGGAAGGAGAAACAACCCTCTACAATGAAAGTTAATCTTCACTCTGGGCGACTAAATATCTATCATCAGATTTTACTCGCCAGTGTGTGTTAGAGGCTAAGAATAAGTTTAGCATAGATATATTTTCACTCACTGAACACTCAGAGAAACTGTTTCGCTCCACTAATGCGCAAACGGCAATCTCATTGGCTAACGCTCATCTATTACCGTCCCCGTTTTGATTTCAGCAAATCAGTTTGAGCAACGCTAACAAAGTGATTTAATATTCATGAACCCAGCAGCTCATCAATCCTTAGTGCGTTGTATATTGTTATTAATAGTAGAATTAGTAATAGTAGTATTATCTTATTTATAATTAATATGATCTATTACTACTATAATTTTTTTACAGTAACACTGAATGACCAACAATATCTTAAGCACCACCACCAGTCCTAAGTTCAGTGAAAATGACAAATATGCATTCATACGTGTGTGTGTGTGTGTGTGTGTGTGTATATTAGGGCTGTATGTGTGTGTACTGTGTATAATTATTATGTATATATAAATACATATATACATGCATGTGTATATTTAAGAAATATTTGCATATATACATGCATATGTGCGTATTTATATATACTTAATAATTATACACAGTACACACACATATATAATGTAAACACAAACATTTATTTTGATAAATATATTCTAAAATATTGTATAGTTTTATAGGAGGAGGTTTCATAGACTTGGCAAATTCATTTTTCAGAAGTTTGTAGGTACAGCCATCCGTTGTGGGCGTTCTTGGCAGGTTTTCTGAGGCTTTTATATAGTTCATATCGATATCGGAATTATATCGTATCGACAGAAATTAAGAAATATATCGCGATTTTGGCCATATCGTCCAGCCCTAGCCGTAACTATCAACTTTGCAGCGGATATTAATATCCACACAATAGTGAGACACTATTTAACAGCCAGGTAACATAGATCAGCAGTTTAAGACATTAAATTCGTAAGCACATAACACAAGAACACTTATCTTTAAATACAAACAAAACTTTGATTAATCTAACCCGTAAAACTAATATCTAACACAAACACACTCAGACACACACACATTCACACGCCGTTGCAGAAAGGAAGTGAGGAAAGAATGAGTATTAAGAGAGAGAACGGTCCCAAGTCCCAAGTTTCTAGCAATAAATGCATTTATAACACATGACCTGAATGAACCACCAAGCATTAATTTAACCCACCTATTGTTTCTTAGGCGGGTTATTAAATTTGATATCAATTGCACCAGTTCAGTTTAGAATCTGGAGGTTACTTGCGTTTGTATCTCGTGTCGTCTTTGAATGGGGATTCCCTTTTCAGTCCTGGCTGGAGAGGGGTTTCCCAGGTTTGGTGATTCGCTAACGGTTTTGTCGTGTCTTTTGATCGATGTCTTGGGAAGCCAATCACGTGGCGTGTTGGCAGCTGGGTGAAAGTCTTGTGGGTGTTATTCGAAGTTGAAGCGCGCTCTGCTGTAGATTTGTCGTGAGAAACTTTATGGCGGAACTTAACTTAGAGCACGAGACTCAACGGAAAGAAAACCTCAACTTTGTTCGTGTTCGGAGATTAAAACTCAAAATGTCTGCCCATCCTCCTGGATGGGTTGACCAATTGGGAATCATCTTTGGTTCAGAGGTGACTGTGTCTCCACCCTACCATAAATTAGGTTATCTGTGGTCTCTTACTTTCTTGCTCTAAGCAGAGAGTAAATTTAGACATGATTTCTTATAAGAACATGATACATTCTATACAGATTTCACTGAAGCCATCTTAACTTCTGGATTATAAACCAACAAAAAGATACCAAGAAAGGTACACTTTCAACCACTTGTTCAATACTTATACAATTACATGAATGTGTGTGTTTGTATGTATGTATGCATGTATGTATGTGTATATGTATATATATATATATATATATATATATATATATATATATATATATATATATATATATATATATATATATATATATATATATATACATATATATATACATACACTCACCTAAAGGATTATTAGGAACACCTGTTCAATTTCTCATTAATGCAATTATCTAATCAACCAATCACATGGCAGTTGATTCAATGCATTTAGGGGTGTGGTCCTGGTCAAGACAATCTCCTGAACTCCAAACTGAATGTCAGAATGGGAAAGAAAGGTGATTTAGGCAATTTTGAGCGTGGCATGGTTGTTGGTGCCAGACAGGCCGGTCTGAGTATTTCACAATCTGCTCAGTTACTGGGATTTTCACGCACAACCATTTCTAGAGTTTAC
Organism: Rhinogobio ventralis; assembly: GCA_039654625.1. NCBI lineage: Eukaryota > Metazoa > Chordata > Actinopteri > Cypriniformes > Gobionidae > Rhinogobio > Rhinogobio ventralis. The sequence goes on from CM077201.1 coordinate 32,045,283, forward strand.
AAAGAATGGTGTGAAAAGGGAAAAACATCCAGTATGCGGCAGTCCTGTGGGCGAAAATGCCTTGTTGATGCTAGAGGTCAGAGGAGAATGGGCCGACTGATTCAAGCTGATAGAAGAGCAACTTTGACTGAAATAACCACTCGTTACAACCGAGGTATGCAGCAAAGCATTTGTGAAGGCACAACACGCACAACCTTGAGGCGGACGGGCTACAACAGCAGAAGACCCCACCGGGTACCACTCATCTCCACTACAAATAGGAAAAAGAGGCTACAGTTTGCTCGAGCTCATCAAAATTGGACAGTTGAAGACTGGAAAAATGTTGCCTGGTCTGATGAGTCTCGATTTCTGTTGAGACATTCAGATGGTAGAGTCAGAATTTGGCGTAAACAGAATGAGAACATGGATCCATCATGCCTTGTTACCACTGTGCAGGCTGGTGGTGGTGGTGTAATGGTGTGGGGGATGTTTTCTTGGCACACTTTAGGCCCTTTAGTGCCAATTGGGCATCGTTTAAATGCCACGGCCTACCTGAGCATTGTTTCTGACCATGTCCATCACTTTATGACCACCATGTACCCATGCTCTGATGGCTACTTCCAGGAGGATAATGCACCATGTCACAAAGCTCGAATTATTTCAAATTGGTTTCTTGAACATGACAATGAGTTCACTGTACTAAAGTGGCCCCCACAGTCACCAGATCTCAACCCAATAGAGCATCTTTGGGATGTGGTGGAACGAGAGCTTCGTGCTCTGGATGTGCATCCAACAAATCTCCATCAACTGCATATGGGCCAACATTTCTAAAGAATGCTTTCAGCACCTTGTTGAATCAATGCCACGTAGAATTAAGGCAGTTCTGAAGGCGAAAAGGGGTCAAACACAGTATTAGTACGGTGTTCCTAATAATCCTTTAGGTGAGTGTATATGCATAATGGTCACGTGTATTGGTTATAGGACATGATATAGAATTATGCAGTAGAAGGCTGTTTGAATGCAAGTTCGAGAATCAACGATTTTGTGATTTGATGCAGTTTGTACGTGACGACATTTTCTGTGGATTTTTCCTGTGGATTGTAACCATGTCAGTGAGAGTTCATCTAAAGGTCATTGAAACCCACAAAGATCTGGTTTGACTCTTTGTCGTGTAGATCAAACAAAGTCTGTTGTTATCTTTAATATTGCTCAGAGTTGCCAAAGTTTGCAGGGCAATAAAGTACTTAGCTGGTGTCTTCTCCAGACAGACTTGAGCCTACGTCTTTCTGGTGATGGACGGTTGATTTTGGGGGTCTGGAGTGTTGAATCGTTCTTTTTGTGTGGAATTATGTTTGAATTAATCATCTGGAAGATTCATTTGTGTCTGGTGCATCCACAGTTCCTACAATAGCCATTGCTGCTGATATGGCATTAAATCATAAATAAATAAATAATGATAATAATTAAAGCTGCAAGCTGCATTTATCGGGGTTCAAGCATTTAAGGCCTTTAAGCACATGGGTAAAAAGATTTGTTTTATTTAGCAAGCATGTAACCATTGATGATTGTCTGTCTGCTTTGTTTTATAAGAAATCTAGCTCATTTCAATTGTCATACAGCGATGATATGGGTAGATCAGTAATTTAGTTGATATAGTTAATTTAGTTTAGTAATTAAATTTATTTGGATATTTAGTTAAATTTAGTGTCCCCAACTGAGCAAGCCAAGCCAGAGGCGACAGTGTCAAGAAACCAAAACTCCATCAGGTGGCATAATGGAGAAAAATAAACCTTGGGAGAAACCAGGCTCAGTCGGGGTCCAGTTCTCCTCTGGCCAATTAACAAACAGTGTATGATTATTATTTTGGCAACCTTACAGGTCAGAAGTCATATTAGATCGGAATATTCAAAAAATCTGAGGCATCACGCCGGAAACGGATCCATTGAGGATGCCATGTCGATGAGGCAATTTTAGAGGGGAGACTAATTGGCATGGTCTCTGCAGACACTTCAGGGATGTGTTGGTCCTGTCTGGGTGCAGGTCCACCATCTGATCTGGATACGGCCTGGATCCGGCTGACTGCAGTAAACATCGGCGTAGATGCCATTCTTTTTATGATGTAACAAGTACATCCGGTGTTATGGGAAGTGTTCCCGGTTCCGGCTGACCTAGTTAATGCAATGCAGCCTAACAATCATTTAATTGATTTGAATAATATAAAAAAAATATTTTATGTGTATGCCATAGTAAAGAGATACGTTTTTAGTCTAGATTTAAACTGACAGAGTGTGTCTGCTTCCCGAACAATGCTAGGAAGACTGTTCCAAAGTTTCGGTGCTAAATAGGAAAAAGATCGACCGCCTGCAGTTGATTTTGATATTCTAGGTATTATCAACTGGCCAGAATTTTGAGACCTCAATAGACGTGGAGTATAATGCGTTAAGAGCTAGCTCAAGTACTGGGGAGCTAAACCATTTAGTGCTTCGTAAGTAATTAGCAAGATTTTAAAATGTATGCAATGTTTAATAGGGAGCCAGTGCAGTGTTGACAGAACCGGGCTAATATGGTCATACTTCCTGGTTCTAGTAAGAACTCGAGCTGCTGCGTTTTGGACCAGCTGCAGTTTATTTATTAAGTGAGCAGGGCATTACAATAATCTAGCCTTGAGGTCATGAACGCGTAAACTAACTGTTCAACATTTTGCATTGAAAGCATGTGCAGTAATTTAGATATATTTTTAAGATGAAAGAATGCAGTTTTTCAGATGCTAGAAACGTGGCTTTCAAATGAGAGATTGGTATCAAAGAGCACACCCAGGTTCCTAACTGACGACGAGGACTTGACAGAGCAGCCATCAAGTGTTAGACAGTATTCTAGGTTACTACGTGCAGAGGTTTTTTGTCCAGTAATTAGAAGTTCAGTTTTTTCAGGATTAAGTTGTAAATTACTAGTCATCCAATGTTTTATATCAGCTATGCGTTAATCTTGTGAATTGGTAAGTTTCGTCAGGGCGCGAAGAAATATAGAGCTGAGTATCGTCAGCATAACAATGAAAACTAACGCCATGCTTCCTAATGATATCTCCCAAGGGCATGTACAGGGTGAAAAGCAACGGTCCTAACACTGAGCCTTGCAGTACTCAATACTGAACTTGTGATCGGTATGACATCTTAATTTACTGCTACAAACTGATAACGGTCAGATAAGTATTATTTGAATCATGCTAATGCAATTCCACTAACGGCAACATCATTTTCGAGTCTATTCAAAAGAATGTTGTGGTCGATAGTATCGAATGCAGCGCTAAGACTGAGTAACAATAATAGCGAGATACAACCATGATCGGATGATAAGAGCAAATCATTTGTAACTCTAATGAGAGCAGTCTCAGTACTATGATACGGTCTAAGTCCTGACTGGACATCCTCACATATATCATTTCTTTCTAAAAAATGAGCGTAGTTGTGAGGACACTGCCTTTTCTAGTATTTTTGACAGAAAGGGTAGTTTTGAGATTGGCCTGTAATTTACTAATTCTTTAGGATCAAGTTGCGTTTTTTTAATAAGAGGTTTAATAATAGCTAACTTAAAGGTTTTCGGTATATATCCTAATGACAAAGATGAATTAATGATATTAAGAAGAGGATCTATGACTTCTGGAAGCATCTCTTTTAGTAGTTTAGTCGGTATAGGGTCGAGCATACATGTTGTTGATTTAGATGATTTAACGAGTTTAGCAAATTCTTCCTCTCCTATAGCAGTGAATGAGTGAAAATTTTCCACAGTGACACTACAATGCACTGTCTGATGTGATACTGTAGTAGATGGTTGCATAGTTACAATTTTCTTCCTAATAATATCAGTCTTGCATGTAAAGAAGTTCATAAAGTCATTACTGCTGTGCTGTTTGCAAACGTCAAAAGTTGAAGCTTTTTTTCTTGTTAATTTAGCCACTGTTTCAAATAAATACCTAGAGTTGTGTTTGTTTTCTTCTAAGAGAGTCGAGAAACAAGCAGATCTAGCAGTTTTTAAGGCCTTTCTGTACGCACTAATGCTCTTTTTCCACAAAATCCGAAAAACCAAAATTTTGTTTTCTTCCAGCTGCGCTCCATTTTTCTGGCTGCTCTTTTAAGGGCCTGAGTGTGCTCGTTGTACCACAGCGTTGGACTATTTGTTTTAATCTTCTTTAAACGCAGAGGAGCAACTGTGTCTGAAGTGCTGGAAAAGAGAGAGTCAATAGTTTGTTGCAACATCAAATTCTTCTAGGCTATCTGGGATGCTGAGGAAAGGGAACTGATGAGGAAGTTTATTTACAAAGCAATCTTTAGTGGCAGCGGGGATAGTCCTGCCATATTTGAAACAATGGGACAGTTTTGCAGCCTTTGCTACATTAAGTATACATGATACTAGATAATAATCTGAGATGTCATCGCACTGCTGCAGAATTTCAACGGTATCAACATTTATTCCATGTGACAATATTAAGTCTAAAGTATGATTATGGCAATGAGTTGGTTCCGACACTTGTTGCCTAACTCCAATAGAGTTTAGAATGTCTCTAAATGCCAATCCCAATGCGTCTTTTTCATTATCTACATGGGTATTAAAATCACCAACAATTAGTACTTTATCTGCAGCCAGTACTAACGCTGATAGAAAATTTACGAAATTGTTTGGTAAAGTCTGTATGGTGGCCTGTATGCAGTAGCCAGCACAATAATATACTGTCTGCTTCATTCTGTGGTAAGAAGCCACTTCAGACCCTAAATGGAAATTTTTTCAAACACTTGTGACGTTATGAAGTGATTTTGGAGTAAAAACATGTAATGTTTGGTAAATTTTGCTTTTCAAATGCACATTGTAAGTGACTCAAACTCACAGCGCTTAGAGACCAATCAAATGCACATTATAAACATCTACGTTTAAGCAGATATCCACGGTAAACACTGGTCTAAACATAATATTCATCATCTTACAATTTAAACACTCACATTACTTTTATATTGTTCTGTTCTATATTATAGAGCATACAAACATCCTTGTGTTGTACATATATATTTATTTATCATTGAAAGGTTGCCTACCTGCCTATACTTCATATTTCAACATGTTTCCGTTGACACATTTTAGTCTGGCAATAGTTTAACTAGTAAAATGTGTACAAGTTTATGTAACAATGACGCGTTAACTAATGTAAGTGGGAATAAATTACTTACCCCTGCTGGATCAATCGCGTTGTTCTTCTGAGGTAAATTCCTCACAGTGCGTCTTCCAAACTCGTTGAAAAGCAGCTGAATGATAAAGTTTGATGCTTTGTTTTGAGGTGATGGGGGTGATGGGAGTTTACAGGTTAGTGTTTACACGTGGACGATAAGCATGTGAGTTGCTTGCGCAGCGTGTGATGTGGTCACATTAGAGATAATGAGCAGACACATGGTTTAAGAGAATATTTTTTTTTTTCCTTAATATGACCACTTACTTTTAAAAGTAGACACTTCAAGCATTCTAAAGACATATCTCTCATGTCAGTTTCATTTTTGAAATACATTTCAGAGAAAAGTTCACAGAGACGACAGAAAGTGCACCCTGTTTGTTTATCTTACAAACACAAAGTTTTGTTGTGGTCCCCCCCCCCCACACTTTTTATCTGATTAATCAAATAATTAAATCAACTGATTATCCAATTAATTCTTAGTTGCAGCCCTACTTTTATTCAGTGTGGCGAACTAAACATGGCAATATTATATTCTCCAAAGGCTTTAATGTGCTTAATTTGATTCATGCTTGGCATTCAGTTAGCATGTTGTGCGTTTAGCATGTATGAATCAAATATCCTGCTGTTGATGGAGTTTCAGTTTCATGGTCTATTCTTCATTCTCGGAGATTAATTTATGGGTCATTAGGCATCGACCCCCTCATCTTTTGCTAGTCAGTGTCGCTTTGATCGATATGGTTAGTTGTATGAGTGTGCGTCTGCAATGGTACTTGTGAAGGGGGGACACATGGCTGATGATGTAAAGCTCTGTCAGGCTGCAGGCGAGGATGACCCTCCTAACGGTGACCCCTCTAGCCGGGCGTCATCTGCATGTACACCTGCAAGCAGCGTTAACCTAGTTTAGCTGTTGGAGACACTGCGGTTCAGCCTGGCGTTTGTCCTATAATGAAAGGATGGATGGACACGTCTATTTGTCTTTGCTGTATGGAGACACATGGATACGGGACCGTTGCTGCTTTACTGCTCAAATCCCAAGTGATTGAAGAGCATTAGTTGGCCATTAAGACAAATCTGACAAATGAGTTTGTCTGCTAGTCTAAAGCAGCCTCAGCTGATGTTGCTGAAACCAGGCAGAATTACTCCTGATGATAGTCGTCTTCTGCTTGCTGAAAAGTGGTTTGAGCCTCAGTCTCCTGACGCTAATGAGGCTTCAGTCATGTCTTGTGTTCTGATAGACCTTCATGCTCTGATCCTCCTAACTCGGTTAAGCCTTTAATTAAAATTAATAATGTTGAACTAATTATATCAAGTTTTTTTTAAGCTCTACTCTTCAACACAATGTTAACTAGGTTTGCAAAGTTTCCGGAAACTTTCCAGAATTTTGGGGAAATTTTCAGAAACTTTTGGAAAGTTTCTGGAAATTTACCGGAAATTTTCAGTCCCTTTGCAACCCTAATGGTAATTTCATATGCAATGAATGCAATCTCCATAAAACACATTAATCAGTGGAAATGATGTGTGAAGTTACAGCTGGATCCTTATCCTGTCGCCACAAGCTGTTTGTTAGGATGAAATGGGAAATAATTTCCGATTCTGTCTGATTTTGCTTGTGAATTGAGGATGTGTCCATAAATGAATGTTACCACCTTGTTGAGACGGTAGCAATACTGCTGATCTGTAATTGGCTCTGAATACGCCTGTAGTCTGTTTCTTTTGCATGTGCAGCTTTGTGAGATTGATTATATGATCTGCTTTTGCCTGTGTTGCTCAGGGCTGCAAAATGGATCCATTTGGGATCCACATCCATTACTCACTTATCTCCATTTTTCAGGAATTATCTCCACAATACTGCTTCAGTGGATTTACATGTATTGTTTTCAGGGCCAAACAGTTTAGCTCATAGTGTTGGCTGTAGTTTCTCTTGTGTTTGAGTAAAACTAGGGCAGCGTTTTTCTGTACTTCTCTGTTTAGGAGAAGCAATTTGGGTGGGGGAATCCACTGCTGGAGTACCTTAGTGTGTGTCGGTCGGGCCCCTGCTGACTTGGTCCTTGGGCCCCAGGAGGGCCGCCTGCTTCCTGAATGATTTGGCTGTCGGACAGGTCTATTCCCTGAGGTGATGTTGGATGACAACAAACAATGGTTCTCACCAGACATGCAGTGTACCTTAAAATATGAGGCTGTTATTCCTGAGTCTCTTTCCTGCATCTGTGTGGAGAGGAGTAGGTCACAAGGTTCAGCGTTCTGCCTAGTTTTATGAATGTTGTAGGTTTTATTGTGCTGCTGGCTTTAGAAGATTGGGTCATGAGCTCAGCAGAGCCGGTCATAGATGAAAGATTTGCCAGTCACTTTCTGCCACTAACCACTGCCTCATGGACCCAGCTGCAGAGCGTTAAATCTGGAGCAGATCATCTGCTGAGGATGGTTCACTTGGCTCTCATTGGTAGAGAACTGCTCCATTCGGTAGAAGGTTCAGGCCATTTGGATGATCACTGTTTTTAATAAATGTTGTTGACATATATGTAGTAGACGCAACTGTCCCGCTCATTCACTCTGACACACACAGACTTTATTTTTTATAATAAGAGTCACAGTCATTGTCCATATCAGCACATTAAGGTGGTTTGTGCTTTGTAGATGATCTCAGGATATTTTTGTTTTACTGTTTGCTTTTGGTGTTCTCATACATGGACTGTCAACTATATTTCTTGTACTTTGAGGGAACCCTCTTAATAAAGAAATATGATAACATTTTAAGGCAGGCACTTTAATTGTAGTTTAATTGTGTTTAATTTAGTAGTTTAATTTGTATAATAGTGGCGGTTTGTTTATTTTTGTTCTGTGGAGCAAGTCATGAGAATTGATAGAGAACAACTTTAAACATGAGGTTGAAGGGGTCATATTATGCCCCTTTTCACAAGATGTAATATAAATCTCTGGTGTCCCCAGAATGTGTCTGTGAAGTTTTAGCTCAAAATACCTCCCCAGGGGTCCGTTCTTCTTACGTCGCTAACTCAGTTAGCTGGATTTGATTGTTGACGATTTGGCATGATCTTGGATTGTTTGGTTCTTTGATGCTCATCCTGGACTTGCTGTCATAGCAACAGGTCCGTAAACTCAAACCTGCTCTGGAGCAGGCTTATTTCATGTAAAAAGGATTAGATAGAATCTTGAGGGGCCAGTTGTTCAAAGGTAAACTGATCAGATTTTGGTTATCGGATTGGATCAAATCTTGAAAATGGGTTGTTCAAAAGGGAAAGGAGGAATCTGAAATCAGATTAGATCACAGAATCCAATCCTAGTTTTAATCTGGATCAAACCTTCAGTTTGTGTTGTTCAAAACTTGTCAGTAGGATTTGGATAACTTTGATCCAAAAATTCATCGATTATCCTGATCCCAACAGGGGGTAGGATTTCAAGGTGGATTCCAGGAAGAAAATGTAGTAAAACTTTAAAACTGGTCAAAAAATACAACATTTGTGTCATATAATACACAAACACATATTATTTTATTTTGCTCTTGATTAGTTAATTGTTGAAGTAATAAATTAGAAGTAGACATTATTAGGCTATCTATTAAGCCTTTCGGTAGCCTACAGTAAAAGTAAAAAAGATTTTGGCGCCATAAAATAATCTCCAAACAGCTGTAAATATCAAACAAAAATATAAAAGTTTTTTTTTTAAATCACTTTTTTTTATACAATTATAAGAGATGAACAAGTCAAACATTCTTTGCAAGCGAAAGCAAGGTTTCTCGGGATCCAGTCCAATTTTGCTTTGAAAAACGGGCACAAAAGTAAGATGGATTACTTGATCCTGGATAGCAAAACATGTGATTTCCAAATCCAGATCATTCTGATCCAGATTACATTTTTTGAACAACTGGCCCGAGGTGATACTTAAAATCTGTCCCAGCCACTGCTACTTTATTACAAGTGTTCATTACTGAACCAGGGGCAATAATAATTTTAAGTAATAATAATATAAAAATGTTTTTGAAAATAATATTATAATGTTGTGTATAATACTATAGACACAGCCACTTTATTGAGAGATTTATTTTTGATGGAATAATTACTTTATAATTTTATTGGAGGTTTACACACATGTTGTACAGTTATTCTGAGCCCTGCATTAATTTGAGTGATGATGGATATTATGGGAGTGGCTTGATACAGCGCAAGAGATGCAGATAACTTGATCTTGACCCTTAAGAAACTTCAGTACTGTCACGTGACAAATCTGCTTCAAGTTGAATTAAAAATTAAATGAATTGCTAATTACAACATTGAAATAAAAATTTAAATGGTGTACAAATACTATAAAATTATGAATATAAATAATTGGGAATCATGTTTAAAAAAAGTTCACATTTCATTTATCTATTATAACTTTTATAATATAAAGGTCCAGAATTTATTTTTTATTTTTTTTTCAGGTGGCTTTTTTAATTATATGATGTCATTACGTTGCTGTCTTGCCGCCAGCCAATTGCTGCATTACTGATCATGGTTTTGAGTATCAATGCATCTGCCCTCTTAAGGGAACACAGGAACGCGCAGTAATCTTAGACAACTTAATCCAGTTATTTTAATCCAATCCGCCAATTAGTCTGAAGAACCAAATTAGCCAGAGATCAGTTATCATGATTAAAAGATCTGGGATCTGTCAAATCATCTCAGATGTATTAAGCGAGGTACGAAGAACAGACCCCAGGTCATTATAGCTTGTAAAATTTTCCCCCATTTGGGTGTGAGTAAAAACCCTTTAAATGCAAATGATCTGTTGCTCCCCGCCCCCCTTCCAGTGGCTCTTTTACACAAGCTTCGGATACAACATCAACAACAAAACAAACCTCACTCAGCCAAAATGTCAGAAATAACCAGTTGTGGAGTGCATCCTTACATGTTTGAACCGGAGTCGGACACCGATGGAGAGACTCAGGAAGAGTTTGCAAATTTTAGAATGCACCTGGATGTTTCTGAATGGTTAGTGGATACATTTATGTAACGTTAGTTGTTGTGGACTTACATTGATTCAACTCATCGACTAGCATGTACTGTCATGTTAATGTATAAATTGTTGTATAGGTTGTGTAGATGGCAAAACTGGCTTCCCATTCACACGAGTTGATTTTAAAATTCTCATTTTAACATGCAACACTTAACATTTACATGGAATGGCACCAGTGTATCTTAATGATCTTATTTGTCCATATACTCCATCTCATTCTAACACTTAACTCTCTTCATCAGCCTTCATGTAAACTTAAGAATATGGGGAAAAGATCATTTTCATTCAAAGACCCAAGTTATGGAGTGCTCTTCCCTTTACTAAATGTTCCAACTCTGGACACTTATTTAATGTAACTTATTTACTTAAGTTACTGTTTTAGCTCTTTTATCCTTGTTGCTTATTGTTTTTTTTCTTGTATCTGCTTTTTGCTGTAGCTCTTTGGGTGTAAGAAAAGCGCATTATAAATAAAATGTATTATTATTGTTTAAAGTGCAGTATCCTGAATTTATTTGTATTTTTTTGTAACTGAGTTAATGGACATTAATTGGCTTTTCTGTTGTAAAAGGTTGTGTGACATTGTTTTCAAGCTGTTTTAATGACAGTTTGTTTTCTTCAGTTTATTTATTTTCTTTCCAAAAAACATTTATTGTTTGAATTTCATAATAAAATGTACAGAATTTGAAAGCTGAGACTTTGTTTCATATCAATAGTAACAAAGCGCAAAGCTTAATGTGATTTATTGGATGGCAGGTGCTACAAATGCTAGTAACATGTTTTTTTTAATCAACCGAAAACAGCACAGAAGAAATATATTGGTGAAGCTCTTATTAAAATCGACAAATCATTGTCAACTCAGATCTCACAGCTGACATGTTTACCTGTTGTAGTTTATACATGTTGTTGTGTGCGTGAAAGAGATACTGACAAAGTCAAAACAAGCCATCGTAGAAGCACTAATTAAAACTTCACCATTTCGGATTTCTAAAACTGTTGATAAACAAATGATAAACTTTCTTTATGATGGGCCAGTGGGAAAGAAAACAAACACACTCACACTCACACTCTCTCTCACTCTCTCTCACTCTCTCTCACTCTCTCTCTCTCACTCTCTCTCTCTCTCTCTCTCTCTCTCTCTATCTCTCTCTCTCTCTCTCTCTCTCTCTTTCTTTCTCTCTCTCTCTCTCTCTCTCTCTCTCTCTCTCTCTCTCTCTCTCTTTCTTTCTCTCTCTCTCTCTTTCTTTCTCTCTCTCTCTCTCTCTCTCTCTCTCTCTCTCTCTCTCTCTGCCTCGTTGTAAATTAAAAACTGGGGGGAAGGGCCTTTTCCTATAATGTGCCCAAGTTATGGAACTCATTACCAACATCTATTAGGAATGCTACATCTTTGGATTGTTTTAAGAAACTTCTTGTTAACTTCACCTAACCCTAACAGTTTGACATGATACTATGACTGTATGCAAACTAGAGTGGATCCTTCCCTGTTGATACATTTTAAGAGTGTAGCTCATGGGAATATAAATCAATGTCCTTTCATCAAGGCTGGAAATGTGCATGTTTCTGTAACTACTTCATTTTCATACACTGGCTCTTATTGCATCAAGAGCAGAATATGGTAATACCTTCATCAGACCTGGCCTGTGTGTTGTGCAGTGAGATCATTTCTTTTTAATTAGTTTGACACAAAGTTGCTCTGTTTGAAAGTTTCGTCCAAAAAGAAAATATGCAGGAGGTAGAAATCAGTAGTCAAGTTTACTGCAAATTTCAGTAGGCATCTGTGCACTTGCTTATTTCTATTTTCATAGCAATTATAGCATGGAATAATGTGATCCTGAAAGTACAGAAATACATAAGACAGGATTAGCGCAAAGCTATCAGACGAGATGCCTAACGATCAGGGCTGGGCATTGAAACAAATTTCACAGTTCGATTCGATTCACAAGCTTGCAATTCGATTAGATTTCAATTTGATTTAATATCGATGAATTGGGGCCTATCAGTACATGGCACATTTCCTCAAGGAAAAAAAAAAAATCTCTCAATGTTGTAAATTATATAGGGAACCCCAGTTGGTATATCACTATAATATTAAAGCTTAAAATTAACTGATTTGTAGGCTACTTGCATTTAAATTGCACAAGGATTTTTTTATTATAATAACATTATAACAATACATTTTAATGACACGTATGTTTCTACTCATTTCTTTTAAAATATAAACATTTATACAATTGTGGCTGCCATAAAAACATGAAGGATTTATTCATACACACACAATAAATATTGAAGAACAGGTTATATAAAAAAAATGGATATGCATTATATTTAGAAAAATGCTCCTCTTTTAGTATTTTTTTTTTATAGCTGATTTTGGAAATTGAATGTCTTTTCTGAGGTAAATGTAACATTAAGCGATATTGTTTACAAGCTGTTTTATTGACATCTTTCTGTGGTTGAAACACTAAGCGATTGCACTATATTGTTTTCTGTAAGTTGTACTGTATCTTTTAGCATACCTTATTTTGTGGTGTAACTAGTGTGGTGATTTATGCTTAAAATGGGCACCATAAATGTAAGGATTGGGTCTATATGGTGAGTGCGAGTGTCAGATGACCTCTTACTCCCTTTTCCTCAGGGTACCATCTAAGGATTTCACCTTAACAGTAAAATAGCAATCAAAGATGATTGTTAAATAAATAAAATTATGTAAATTGGAGGGAGTTTGTCATCTGAAGGATTTGTGAGATATCGTTAACTAGTAGAGCCTATTCTGTTTTATCAGCACAAGGAAGACACAAGTGTATTTCATTAACAAAAAGATAAACAAGTAATCAACACAACTACTAAAGGAATAAAGTGCCTAAGATGGATAAAATACAATTGATTAAGTGGGGTGTGGCTATGGCAGAGTTACGTTATCATATGGAAAGGCAAAGCAAGTTTATTTATATAGCACATTTCATACTCAATGGTAATTCAAAGTGCGTTACGTGGAAGGAATTAAAATAATCAAAATAATTACAGCAGATGCATAAGAAATAAAAATATGTAGAATAAAAGAGTTGAATAAAAATGTATATAAAATATATTAAAATAGTTAAATATAATAAAAAAGGAGGATACTGAGCGCATCTCCTATCTGGAATGAAAGAGATTGAGAGTCAGGTTTGCGATTTTACACTAGAACTTACCGGCGTCTAGTGTCTATTCACTCTCAGAGGTGGTAAACTTTTTAAAAATAGAACACTGTCACAGTTCATCACAGTTCATCATCATTGGGTTTGTATGTTATATTGTTAGAACAAATTTAAAACACGGCCACAATTTGTCTGGCGAAACCACCATTCGTTGGGTTTTTATGTTAACCTAAGAGTGTGCGAGTACTTATGCGCCACCGGCACGGGCCCCATTGGCACGGGCCCCACTGGCACGGGCCCCACTGGCACTGGCCCCACTGGCACTGGCATGTAACGGCTCCCAGTACACCAAGCCTATTCCAGGCTGCTGCCTCACACCCACGTCTGAGTGTGCCTATCATTCTCATTTCTCTCAGCACTGAGATCAAGTAGTACCAGCACTAATAATTTGCCTAAATCTGTATTGAGGCAAATATAATTTATTATCTTCAGTGTTGGGAAGGATACTTTCAAAACGTATTTCGTTACAGAATACAGAATGCATGCCCAAAAAATGTAATTTGTAACGTATTCCGTTACATTACTCAATCTGAGTAATGTATTCTGAATACTTGGATTACTTCCACAGTGAATTGAATTTTATAAGTGTAGGAATGCGGCCATCAAATCCTGCTTACTAAACATATATTATAAAATATTCAGCTAACGTTAGCTAGCATGTCAAACGGGGCTAGTCAGTCTTTCAACGGCTCTGGGGCTAGTAAATCGCACGTCAACTAAGCAGGTAGCTACCTGATAGTGATACAACTATAAAATAGCAAGGTGACCAGTAAAACTACAGAAGACGACTACCCCGGCTAATAAAAAAAAACTTACTTTAAGATGCCTCTTCAGGTTGGAGGGGGAGTCTTTGGACGCTGAAAGGAGGTTGGTTGCTGGCAAGCAGAGGCTGTGCCGGTAAGCGTGACAACCGCACCACCGTAGTGGCTGAGTAGCACCAGCAGTGTTTTTATTTATTTTTATTTTTTTATGTGAATGCTGTTTTACGTGAATATAATGAGTGAAGCACAAAGCTTTATTTACAAAATAAATAATAGGTTCGCAATTAAATGTTACATCATAGCCATGGAAACATATGGATTCATGCCGAACGAGAGAGGTATAGGCTATGTGAGGTGAGCCAAATTTAAGCTTTGCTTGCGTTTTGCGATCTGGTCACCCGATTTTTCACGAATTTAACAATAGGCTTACTCCATTGTATTCACTGGACAATCTTTTATTTATTTTCCCAAATCTTCAAAGTTTCTTCGTTTTTGTTTGCTTTTAATTAGGAGTATTCGTATAATTTACTGTGGTAAAGTAGAAAATGGTGTAGGACAGATATATTTTACTTCAAGTTCTATTTAACACAGTTTGTGCTTGTTATTAGACTTAAGGTGCATCAAGTTTATGTTCTTGTTCTTGACCCTGTGGTTTCGTTCTTCACACCTTTTACTACAAGTGTCAATTTTGGAACATCAGGAGAAAACATGAAGATATTAGAAAAGCGATGCTCTCTTTCCTGCTCGTGTTCCACATCCCTTTCAGCGCAAAATGGCATATGGCGCACCTCTGTGGGGAAATATAAAACGAATATTTTTTTAACTAATATTTAACTTAAATTTTTTATATTACCATTATTTACTGATATTTATTTAAATGTTTTACAGGCTGTATAGTATGTTGTTTCACTGACGGAAGTAGGCTACTAAAATAAACTTGCTTAAACACGCATGTTTGAGCCTCGTTTACATTTTTTATTTTCAAAATGTGTTATACACATTTTTATTTTATATATATATATATATATATATATATATATACACACACACACACACACACACACATTTTGAAAAAAAAAAATATAAACGAGGCTCAAACATGCATGTTTAAGCAAGTTAAAATAAAATTAAAAATTTTATTTTAATTTTTGTATCTATACATTTTGTATAGTATGTATGTATGTATGTATGTATGCATGTATGCGTAAATATATATGCTGATGAAGATGCTGTTTGAATTTCCAAGATAGAAATGCATCCTTGCCCTGGCGCTGTTGTTCTCGCTTCATCTGTACCTCTAGCTTCCACTGCTCCTCTTAAGACTTCCATTGTGACTGAACACGCAAACATTTTCGTATTGGGGCTTCTGGAAATGCATTGAGTTGCCTTAATTTATTTAGAGAGTGAAAAAACTTGTGAAACAGAGAAGTATCGTCATGTAATCCATTGATTTCAACAATGTAACTGTATTCTAAATACCAGCTATTTAAATTGTAACTGTAACGGAATACAGTTACTCATAATTTGTATTCTAACGCCGGTACATGTATTCCGTTACTCCATGTATTCCATGTATTCCCCAACACTGATTATCTTTACGAGCACTGTCTGTGTACTATGATGCGGTCGGAAACCAGATTGAAAATTGTCCAAATATCCATTTGAGCTTAAGAATTTTTTCAGCTGAAAAAAACATTTTCGATTATCTTGCCTATGAAGGGAAGATTTGAGATTGGTCTATAGTTGCTTAATATTGTCTTATCCAGAATGCTCTTTTTCTTTATAATGGACTTTGGAAAAGTCCCAGAAAGAATTGAGGAATTTACCACAGGAGATCAGCTTCTAAACCGTTTAACACAGTTTTGAAAAAAGAAGTGGGGAGTGTGTCATGAGTGCAGGTAGATGTTTTAAGATGCTGTACAGTTTCTTCCAAGATTTTACCTTCAGTTACCTCAAATTCAGACATAGTGACTAATTTCTAAAATTGTGGACGAGTCTGTCTGACCTCAGCACAACACGAGGATATGCTGATCTCCTTTCTGATATTATTGATCATCTCAGAGAAAAAGGAAGCAAACTCATAGCATTTGAGCAACTCTGCAGATATGCTTGGTGTCAAAGATATAGCCTTCATAAATAGCACACTAATGTTCTCATTTAATCATCTCTTTTTGACAGACACAGATCTAGCTTCAATGGCAGGAGACATTAATATCGAATAAAATACAGAAATGATCAGATAGTGCTATATCCTTAACAGTGGATGAAATGTTTAGACCCTTACTGATAAGTAAATCTAGAGTGTCCACAATTGTGTGTGGGTCCATGTAAATGCTGAGTCAGATCAAAAGTGTTAAGAACAGTTATGAGTTATTTTGCAGTACTGGATTCAGCATTGTCAAACTGTTGTTTCTCTGAAACTAATAAGTTGAAGAACCTTATGCATCAAACAAATGAAATATTATTTGTTATTAACTAGCATCAGCTTAATTACTTCTAATGTAAATTAGATAATCACCACACTGATAATATACAACAATGCCAAGGTCTCTGGGAAGAGGTTTGATTTAAGTGATATTTACGTTCCATGTGGTCATTTAGATCACTTGATCTATGATTCGTGATGTGACTGGGTTCTGGATCAATATAATGTGGTTGTCCTTCACTGCTGTGTTTATCAGTCTGATGCGTTTTAGCTGAGATTCTTTAGACTTTTCCTTGGTACTTTTTCTGGAGCGCACACAATATTTATATTGTCATGATGGTGAGAGGCGACTTAACACATTAATGTGGATGTGTGTTTGTCCACTCATTTGAACATTCACTGGAACAGATGTTTGCCAGTCCAACAGTGACTCCAAATAATCAGTTTAACTCAGTCATTTTTCAAGGTTATTAAAAGCGTGGTTGTGAGGTTTTCGTTTTTCAATTTTTTGTTTTGTTTTTTTTATAAACAAGCTCCAGTGACAGCCAACCCCAGCACATATTTGCATGGCGGAGGATGATTCCAGGAGCAGCACACGAATGCTTACGGATTACAGCCTGCTACACATCCGCCTTAATTAAGCAAACTTTGTTTTCCACTCAGCGAACAAACGCTGCATCAGCACTGATCACCAGCAGATTATGCTTTAATTACAAGATTACTGTGGGAAAACTGCTGATCATGAGGAGAGGGCTGGGACATGAGGCGTCGGTAAAAATGCCATTACGGAAAACCTGAGTTTACTTCAGTGACACAAATACAAACAAGATGCTGAAGACAAAGATGTCAGCAAATGAAGCCTCACAGATGCATGAGACTGCTGCTCTGTAAGAAGACGTGCTTGAATGTATTCCATTAGTTTTTGATATGCTATTAGAGAGAGAGAGAGAGAGAGAGAGAGAAACTCAAACCCTGCACAATACTGGGAGCATCTAAAACTGACCCAAACACCGGGGAAGAGCTTTTATTGCTTCTGTGTGATGTTTGGTAGAAGTGCATCACAGACAGCAGGCACCAGAAGAGTTTTAGGCTCCTGGAAAGTTTTATTCAAGCCATTCCGAGTCAAGTTTAATTCATGTTGTTTGCGGTAGGGGCCGTACAACAGGTGTCTGATTGTAGAAGATAGAGGCTTGTTTACTATCTAGGGCTTTTTCAGTGCTAGTTGATTGATAATTTCTAAATGGTTGTTCTTTCTCCATTTATACAGCTTTGAAAATGTCTTTCAATCAGACGGTGACCAAAACAGCTTTGGTAGTACAGCGGTATGCTCATGAAAAACCTGTGTGAGAGAGAGTGACACGTTGTTGCTCAGCCAATGTCTGGATAAAGGTTGTTCATTTAAAAATGTGTCCCTGTGAAGGTAAAACGCATAATCAGTCTTTCAGATTCACTTCAAATATTGAAAACAAACCAAGCTCTCTGCTCATCTGAGACCAGTGCCACAGTAAAGTCTTTCAGACTGCTCCTCAATGCATCGGTGGATCTTGCCCAGGAGTTCCCACAATCCCCTGTGGCTGTGAACTTATACTGCCATATGCTTGACCCTCTGGTTTCATGGTTTATCTAAGATAATCAACTAGGTAGAGTTGATGGCGGGGATGCTGGGATTTATTTTGTTTATGCTGCTGGTTGAGGTTGTTCGGGGGGGTCAGCATAATTTAGCTGTGTCTCACTCGCTGGGCTCAAATTTATAAATTGAGGGACCAGGGAGCATCTGGGGAGCTTTCGGCATTGTCTTACTGTCACAGTACTGTTGAATAGGTAACAAAGAGTAAAGCGGGTTAGTCTCACCAGGGGCCCGTTAGCCCCAGCGCTGTGAAGTATATTGTCTGTATGTGTCGCTTGTGTAATTAATGTCAGACGGATGCAGCCACAACGAGCGGCTTTCAGCAGATATAATTAAGAAATTATTTACTGCAGGTGTCTAATCTGGCCCTGATATTTTGTGCCATATATGTGGACAGAACAGAACCTGTGAAGCCTCATAAATGAGCCTGTTTATAATTGTGAATGGAGCAGAACTGCCACAATTGGGTCTCAGGGTTGCATGGCAACAGTGTAAAAAAATCCCGCACATTTACAGTAAAAATACTGGCATCAGTGGTTCCAACCATTTACCATAATTCTACTGTTTCAACAACCTTTTTTTTTTTTAACAGTAAAGTAATTTCACAGTAAATTACTGGCAGCAAAGGTTCCAGCTGGTTCCAGTTTATCGTATTTCAACAGAACTAATACCATTGTTCATTTTACAGCTGTACTGTAATTTCACAGTAAAGCAATTGGCAGTAGGGGTGCAATGATACATGCAACGATATTAATTGTTGATGTAAACGATATGATTTGCGGTAGTTGTTTTTTCCAAGGCTCAATATGAGAGTGAGTAATTTTTGGACGAGCCAAACATTTACAGTTTGGGAATAGTCATTTTGACTATTTTGTGATGCTTTCTTGCGATTAGAACTGTGATCGATTGCATTGATCATCTGAAGCGCCCACACACTCCTCAAAGTGAAAGCGCAAACATCATTTAAATCACCAGATCACAGTTAGTTTTAGTAGTATGATTATTCAATGCGTGTTAGATGGTTTATTCTTATATGTATATAGTGCATTAATAGCGGGAGAGGCAGGACATAGCGATCCAATGCCTGCATTAAAAGAGCGAGTAATGCGTGAGGGGAAAAAAAAAAAAGTTTCAGTGACATTACTACATTACACAGCTATGTTTAGTGTTGAATATAATGTACAATACTGCAATAATGTATAATAATTACTGACAATAAATCCAAAATAAATGCAAATAAATCGTTTGTAATATTAACTTATCCTATTTATACATTAAATAAAAAAATAATCACTGTCAGGACAGATCATAAAACAAAGTGCTTAGTACTATTTTTTATATATATACTTTTTTAAACCGTAAGTTGATATGTAAAAAGTCACTGAGTTACTGATTTGTAATGTAGTAATAAAATGAACAAGTAACACATTACATATCACTTCGCCAAATGGTTTTAGTTATTACAAGCACCGTTACAGCCTACACTACTATACTACTGTGTACAACCACACAGGTGAAAACACTTCCCATATTTTTGTTGTTGATGTCAGAGGTTTTGGTTAAAACAGTGCTGCATTTATTTGGTACACATGCATGCGAAACCGAAAGATCCATACTGAATATATTCGGTACAAATATTGCTAAATAGTGTTCAATCTATGTCCTGTAGTAAATGCCATTGAAGAGCTCTACAAGCTTTACAAGTTATTCTACACTTGCACTTGCTGACTGGCATTGATTGATCTTGTGGCATGTCATGGTGATGGCATGTTTTAAAGTTCCGTGATTGTTCTTGGGCTGATGCATCCATCAATAATGAAATCACGCAGCACCTGCATCAATAAGCATTGATATGCTCTGAATGTATTATATCTACTCAAATGTGGATGCATCTCAGCTCAGACAGGTATCTATGGATGAAAGCATGTCAAACTGATGAATGTAGTGAAAGAGCAGCACTAAACGGACTCCTTTTTGATTCTGTAACATGACTGAAATAGCCATCAAACCCTTCAAGCGCCTCATTGTGTAGGCCTTCTCTTTTTGTTGTCTCTCGCTCTGTTATTACTGAGGCAACATTTTCCTGGAATTGTCAAAGGCAGAACTTCAAGTAAATAATTACCCAGAATGCAGTCCAGCTTACATTAATGTCAGCCCTTGAGTGACTGTGGTCTGGCTTCTATAAATAGGCTGGCGTTTCTTGACCTCCTGTCAGAGGCTGTGTGAGGCAGAGCAGTGGTAGACGTGAATTGGTTTAATGTGAAAGTGATGCGTAGGGACGTCATACCCATTGGGACTACAGTGAGTTTGATCCATGTTGTTGGTCTAACATTAAAGTGGCCCCCGGTACAGACCCGTTCACAGTGTAGGGGGCTTTAGTCAGTCCTGAGTGTGTAGGGGATTTAGAGGACCCATCTGTGCATATTTTCTTTCAGGCAGAGTCACATGACTTGTCCCCCTCTTCTGCAATAGCTGGTTTAATTAGTTGGAATGCTGGAAGATAGATGTGCACTGCTAAAGATTGTGTGATGTCGAAGCCAGACTATTCGGCTGTTTGTCTTTAAACGTATGCAATCTGTAAAAAAAATTTAGTCTAATTTAAACTTGATATGTTTACTCATTATTTGTGTGTTCTGTATATTTTTTATTATTCTATTGCGTTGATAGCTTAGCGACATGCTAACTGTTCTGGATCATCTATTTAGTGTTTGCTATTGAATGCCTAGACATATAGCTTTCTTTAAAAAAAATGGTTGCCATAGTAACATTCCAAGACAGTTAAATTCAGTTAATAGACACGAACGCTGCTTATGTATTTCCGGTAGAATCTCAGACAGCGACTCCACTTCCGTATAGCGCTAAGTGTACTAGCGGCAGAGCTCTTTCCTGACGTATATTGCAAACAAAAATAATTATGCAAGTATTTTCTAGATAAGTATTGTTATAAATATAAAACATATAACATATATAATGTCATTCTAGTTATTGCTTTCTGAAAGTTTACATATTAACGCTTGAAGATGGTACTTTTGCCTAGCATTACTGGAACATTACTGGAAAGGGGCTATTACTCACCTTATTCTAGTAGAATATCTACTTCGTTTCAGCATAACAACCTTAATAAAAGCATGGTCAAAATATTGAAGAGTAAACACTAGTGACAAACTACATTTATCCCCGCAGGTTTTTTATCTTTGGCTATTCCTCAGTGCATTAACACTCTTAGCAATACAAAATAACAGCACTATATTGATTAAAATTATGTTTAGTGGAGAAATTTGTGGATGGAAGATTTTCATTTATTTGTACACATGTAGATAATGTAAACATGTAAATATAAATTACGTTATCAGCACTGCAGTAATGCAAACATTTATATATAAATCACTTCATCTGCACTTTAATAATGTAAATATGTAAACATAAATCACTTTATCTGCACTGCAATAATCTAAACATGTAAATATAAATGGTTATTAGCACTGCAGTAATGCAAACATTTATATATAAATCCCTTTATCTGCACTGCAATGTAAATTTGTAAATATAAATCACTTTATGTGCACTGCAATAATGTAAATATGTAAATATAAATCACTATCTGCACTGCAGTAATGTAAACATGTAAATATAAATCACTTTATCTGCACTGCAATAATGTAAATATGTAAATATAAATCACTTTATCTGCACTGCAATAATGTAAATATAAATCACTTTGATACTTACATTGCAATAATGTAAATATAAATCACTTTATCTGCACTGCAGTAATGTAAACATGTAAATACTCTGATAAAGTGTTAAACATTTCCTGTACAACATTGTGTGTGTATATATATATATATAAAAAAATAACCTCAATTTTCACTACGGACAAGCAAGCAGAGAGACGGATCAAGGCTGTAACCAACAAGTGGCAGCAGTGGGGCATTTTGATGGATTGTGGATTGTTGCTGCTAGTATGACAACACACTCCCAGCCTGAACTTTTCCAAAAGCAGAATCCACCAATAAATTGTCACTGAACATCTTGTTTGTGATGGCGTGGTAAAGTCATACAGCTCGGCCACTTGGAGGTCAGGCAGCTCACTTGTGACACATCTGTAAAGAGTTCTCCTGAAATAATAATAAAATAAAAGTATTAAGCAAAGTGAATTCCTTAGTTTTTAATCTGTAGTCTGAAATTTGATATTTTACATTATATTTATCTTCCTTAGTATGAGTCTAAATTATTTGACATAATTGGATGTCATGCAATGTTTTTAAATAAGAAAAAAATAATGCTTATAATACTCTCAAATGCTGCTTAATTCCAGGCAAATACTGCTCTGTAATACATGTATAATAATAATAATAAAAAAAGATTTTAGGTTTTAAGTTTTATTAGTAAGATTAATTAATAAGAAAAAAGTTTAAGAATTGTTTTTGAATCGGATCGTGCCTCCCAGAATCGGAATTGGATCGTGAGGTGCCTAAAGATTCCCACCATTACTATACAATGATTTATTCTTTGTTGAATAATACAGAAGATAAAGAGCTTAAAAAAAATTCATATTAAATCGCAATCGCAATATCGGCAAAAAAAACAAAACATCGCAATTAGATTATTTTCCAAAATTGTTCAGCCCTAGTAATAATACAATTAAAAATGTTAATTTGACACTGGTAGCAGGACAATCCATTTGTTATATCCAAGCCTGATCTCATACAGTAGGTATTTTATCAATTATGAGTTAAGCAAAATGGCGTTTATGTAAAATAATATATTGATGAATTTACTGTTTATAGTAGGTAAATTCAGCAGTCAAATTTTTCTGAATAATGACTGTTGTTATTATTACGTTACATACAGAACAAAGGTTGTGTTCTGTTCTGTCGAATCTATAATCTTTCAGACTAAGTCAATAAAAATGTGAACAAATTATGCATACATTTATTTTTTTATGCATTTTATTTATTTACTTAAGTTTATTTGTATTATTTTAAAAGGATTTGACAATTCACTTAAACTTACCATTGTTCTAGGTTTGTTCCAGCTCAGAACTTAAGCTCTACGAATCTTATTACGGAATAGTTTCACTTTCCCTGTCTTTGTACAGAAACCTCAAAAATGGCTATATAAAATTAGCATTAAATTCAGACATAAACTAATACACTCACCTAAAGGATTATTAGGAACACCATACTAATACTGTGTTTGACCCCCTTTCGCCTTCAGAACTGCCTTAATTCTACGTGGCATTGATTCAACAAGGTGCTGAAAGCATTCTTTAGAAATGTTGGCCCATATTGATAGGATAGCATCTTGCAGTTGATGGAGATTTGTGGGATGCACATCCAGCTCCCGTTCCACCACATCCCAAAGATGCTCTATTAGGTTGAGATCTGGTGACTGTGGGGGTCATTTTAGTACAGTGAACTCATTGTCATGTTCAAGAAACCAATTTGAAATGATTCGAGCTTTGTGACATGGTGCATTATCCTGCTAGAAGTAGCCATCAGAGGATGGGTACATGGTGGTCATAAAGGGATGAACATGGTCAGAAACAATGCTCAGGTAGGCCGTGTCATTTAAACGATGCCCAATTGGCACTAAGGGGCCTAAAGTGTGCCAAGAAAACATCCCCCACACCATTACACTACCACCACCAGCCTGCACAGTGGTAACAAGGCATGATGGATCCATGTTCTCATTCGGTTTACGCCAAATTCTGACTCTACCATCTGAATGTCTCAACAGAAATTGAGACTCATCAGACCAGGCAACATTTTTCCAGTCTTCAACTG
The DNA here is from genome assembly GCA_039654625.1 of Rhinogobio ventralis. NCBI lineage: Eukaryota > Metazoa > Chordata > Actinopteri > Cypriniformes > Gobionidae > Rhinogobio > Rhinogobio ventralis. The sequence goes on from CM077201.1 coordinate 32,069,283, forward strand.
TCCAATTCTGGTGAGCTGGTGCAAATTGTAGCCTCTTTTTCCTATTTGTAGTGGAGATGAGTGGTACCTGGTGGGGTCTTCTGCTGTTGTAGCCCATCCGCCTCAAGGTTGTGCGTGTTGTGGCTTCACAAATGCTTTGCTGCATACCTCGGTTGTAACTAGTGGTTATTTCAGTCAAAGTTGCTCTTCTATCAGCTTGAATCAGTCGGCCCATTCTCCTCTGACCTCTTGCATCAACGAGGCATTTTCGCCCACAGGACTGCCGCATACTGGATGTTTTTCCCTTTTCACACCATTCTTTGTAAACTCTAGAAATGGTTGTGCGTGAAAATCCCAGTAACTGAGCAGATTGTGAAATACTCAGATCGGCCCGTCTGGCACCAACAACCATGCCATGCTCAAAATTGCTTAAATCACCTTTCTTTCCCATTCTGACATTCAGTTTGGAGTTGAGGAGATTGTCTTGACCAGGAAGGACCACACCCCTAAATGCATTGAAGCAACTGCCATGTGATTGGTTGATTAGATAATTGCATTAATGAGAAATTGAACAGGTATTCCTAATAATCCTTTAGGTGAGTGTATATTGTGTCCTCCTATTCTTAAACTATGTGGCTTCTGCCTTTCTCACTGACCTGAAACATTACCCTCATGCTTATCACCTGATTCTTGTTTGGAAACTGAGAAATTATTAATAATATAGTTAATATTCATAGTCCAAAAATCATATATGTAGCATAAACAAGCACATCAGTCAAAAGGAATACAATATACGCAAACACGTTAACTAGATAGATGAAAACAAATGACAAATAGATCGGTATGAATGGTCAGAAACTGGGATTTAGCTAGACTCGCTAGTTGCATATAGCAGGAGAATACTCGCCCTCAAAGTGTCGAATGTAATTCGAAATGTCTTCTTGCTGTTAGGAGTGACAGCTGACTGCCTCACAGTGTGATTTTAACATCGTTCAGAGTAATCCGGGGAAACTCTTTTAAACCGCGAGCTTCCCTTCCTTCTCATTTTCCTCCACCTTCATCAGGAATGAGGCTCATATGAGAAATGACCCCAGTTTTAAATTGAATGTATCAAGTCACCTTTATTTATATAGTGCTTTTTACAATGCCGATTGTTTCAAAGCAGCTTCAAAGTGTTAACAGGAAAATAATGCAACAGAATTTGATTCGGCTGTACAGCCGCTGTGGAGAAAACAGTGATGTCATCCAGCTAATTTCAATTATCATATAGTGTCAATGCGGGCAGATCAGTAATATAGTTTAAATTTTAGTGTCCCCAACTGAGCAAGTCAAAAGACAAAGGCGACGGTGGCAAGGAACCAGAACTCCTTCAGTGGCCAGAATGGAGAAAACAACCTTGGGAGAAACCAGGCTCAGTTGGGGTGCCAGTTTTCCTCTGGCCGACGAACAGTGTATGATTATGATTCTGGCAACATTACAAGTCAGAAGTCATATTAGATTGAAAGATTGGAGTCATCACGCCGGAGACGGGTTTAATGAGGATGTCAAGCCGATGCGGCATTTACAGGAGTTTAATTGACACGGTCTCTGCAGACATTTCAGGGATGCGTTGGTCATGTCTAGGTGCAGGTCCACCATCTGATCTGGATACGGCCCGGATCCGGCTGACTGCAGTAAACCTCGGGATAAACAGAGAGACTAACATTAGCGTAGATGCCATTATTCTTATGTTGTAACGAGTACATCAGGTGTTATGGTGGAAGTGCTCCTGGTTCCGGCTGACCTAGTTAATGCAACCTAAAACAATCATTTAACTGATTTGGATAAGAGAAATTGATCATGTTCTATGTGTATGCCATAGTAAAGAGATGTGTTTTTAGTCTAGATTTAAACTGACAGAGTGTGTCTGCTTCCCGAACAATGCTAGGAAGACTGTTCCAGAGTTTAGGTGCTAAATAGGAAAAGGATCGACCGCCTGCAATTGATTTTTGATATTCTAGGTATTATCAACTGGCTAGAATTTTGAGACCGCAATAGACGTGATGGAGTATAATGCATAATAATAGATAATAGATGATGATAATAATAATAATAATAATAGATAATAATAATAATAGTAATAATAATAATAATAATAATAGTAATAATATCAAACACAATGCTACCTACAGGACAGAAGTTTTCCTTCAGAGCAAAAAGGCTACCTGTTGCTGTGCACAAGACTGATGTAGAGCATGCAGTTCCTACAGGAAAATCATCTAAGCTGGAAGTAGAAGACTTCAGCAAACAGTGTCCAATTCACCAGAAACGTCACCCTCTCCACAAATGCAGAGGATTTAGGGGAAAACGCGTAGATGAGCGCAAAGCCTTTTTAAGGGAAAACTCTATATGTTTTCGCTGCTGTTCTTCAACATCCCACCAGGCCAAGAACTGTACCACAACCATTCGGTGTTCAGAATGTGACAGTGAAAAGCACATAGCAGCCCTTCATCCTGGTCCAGCTCCCTGGTCTAAAAATTAAACTATCAGCCCTGTGATACATTATGGCGGGGAGGATGATGAAAAACCCTTAAGAACTAATGCCACACCCAGCTGAACAAAGGTCTGTGGGAATGGTTTCAGAGGAAGATCGTGCTCCAAGATCTGCCTAGTTAATATATATTATAAAGAACATCCTCAAATAAAGTTGAAAGCCTATGCTATTCTAGACGACCAGAGTAACAAGTCTTTAGCAAAATCCACTTATTTGACAAATTTGATGTCACTTACCATGAATCTCTTTACACACTGAAGACGTGCAGATACATTAGAAATCTTAGGACGCAGAGCAAAGGGTTTCATTGTAGAATCAGTCAATAACAGTGCCAGTTTCACACTTTCCACTCTTATTGAGTGTAATTAGTTACCCGACAACAGAGCTGAGATCCCTACTCCTGATGTTACTTGGAACCATACTCACCTTAAATCAATAGCTCATAAGAGATCGCCACTTGTCCCTGAGACTGAGATCCTTCTCCTTCTTGGAAGAGACATAATTGAACTGCACAAAGTACTTGAACAGCACAATGGTCCTCAACATGCTCCTTTTGCTCAGAAGTTAGCTTTGGGATGGGTAATAGTAGGAGATGTCTGTCTGGATGGTGCCCACAAACCATTTGAAGTTAATGCTTTCAAAACAAACATTTTCATGAATGGACGGCCCAGCCAAATGAGACCCTGTGAAAACATCCAAATCAAAGAGAAGTTTTGTCATTACAATGATCATCTGACTTCACTGGCCCCATCTTTGAAACAAAAACTTGCAACAATGCACACAAAGAGCAATACAAGGATGTCTTCCATTCCACAAAAGATGATGAGAAACTAGCTCCATCAATGGAAGATCTCGTCTTTCTGAAGATCATGCAAAAAGAAGCCTATCAAGATGAATCAAACCGCTGGGTTGCTCAACTTCCCTTTCGCAGTTCACATCAAAGACTTCGTACTAACAGACAACAAAACGTCTCCATTTATTATGCTGAAAAAACACCCACACATGAAGGACCATTTTCTGGACTTCATGGCTAAGATTTTTGAAAATAAGCATGCAGAACTTCTTTCTGAAAATGAAGAGTGCTGGTACCTTCCAATCTTTGGGGTGTATCATCCACAAAAAACAGGTCAAATTAGGGTCGTCTTTGATTCTAGTGTTCAATATCATGGAGTATCTTTGAACAGTGTCCTCCTTACTGGGCCCAACATGAACAACAGCCTACTTGGAGTGTTGCTGCGCTTTAGGAAAGATCAGGTTGCCATAACAGCTGACATCCAGCAAATGTTTCATTGCTTTGTAGTCACTGTAACTTATTACGTTTCCTTTGGTACTGTAATAATGACCTAGAAAATGAAGTTGTAGAGTTCAGAATGCGAGTGCATGTCTTCGGCAACAGTCCCTCACCAACTGTGGCCATGTACGGGCTAAAGAAAGCTGCCCTAGAAGGTGAGAAGGAACATGGTTCAGAGGCAAGACAGATCATTGAGAGGAACTTTTATGTCGATGATGCCCTGGTATCATTACCTACAGAACAAGAAGCTATCACACTCCTAAGAAATGCCCAAGCCATGCTTGCAGCTTCAAATTTACGCCTACCTAAGATAGCCTCAAACAAATTTGAAGTAATGAGAGCATTTTCTCAAGAAGATTTAGCAAAGAACCTGAAGGACTTTCCCCATATGTAGAGAAGTTTAGGAGTTAGCTGGGATGTTTCAAAAGACAACTTCACCTTTCAGGTGTCAGATGAGAAACCATACACAAGACTTGGAATCTTGTCTACAGTTAACAGTCTATTTGATCCATTTGGATTTGCAGCACCTGTAATCATTAAAGGCAGATCTTTGCTCAGAGAGCTCTCCATGGAGGAATGTGACTGGGATGCTCCTCTGTCCGAGATGATGTTCAATGAATTGAAAACATGGAAAGACTCATTGAAAGAACTGAAGAAAATGACAATCTTCAGAGCATACATCCCCACTACTCTCAGTAATGCACAGAGAAAGAAAATGTGTGTTTTCAGTGATGCCTCCATCACTGCCATTGCTGCTGTTGCTCATTTAAGGACCACTGATTTAGATGGGATAGTAAATGTTGGTTTCATTTGTGGAAAAGCCAAGCTCCGCGTCCTGAAATTACAATTCCAAGGCTTGAGATATGTGCAGCAGTTCTTGCAGTGGAGATAGCTGAAACTGTCACAGATGAGATTGATGTCAAATTTGATGTTGTCACTTTCTACTCCGATAGTAAAGTTGTCCTTGGATACATTCACAACAAATCTAGAAGATTTTACGTGTATGTGAACAATCGAGTACAGCGTATAAGAAGAACCACATCTCCCGAGCAGTGGAATTATGTCCCTACTAACCATAACCCTGCTGATCATGCTTCAAGATCAATCTCCGCTGAAAGCCTAATGAACAGCACATGGCTGACAGGACCAGCATTCTTGTACAAGTCACTTGAACATGAAACAACAACTTTAACTCCCATAGACCATAGAGTTGATCCAGAATCTGATGCTGTTGTCACTCTTGCTCTTTCGGCAAAGACAACAAATCAATGGAATGCAGAGGATGACACGTATGTCATAAACCAAATTAAGCAGAATTTATACGGAGGAGATCATAATACGCAGCCTGCAAAAGGAGACCTTTCAGGATGAACTAAAGTGCCTTGAGAGAAAAACAGATGTATCTAAGAACAGTCCTCTCTTCAATCTGAGCCCATGCATGGATGAGTCAGGCCTACTCAGGATTGGTGGCTGCTTATCCCAATCAACCTTTGAGAAAGATGAAGTCAACCCTTTAATCTTACCTGGTCGTAGTCACATCACAACCTTACTCATTCGACATTATCATTCCCAGATTCAACATCAAGGGCGCCATTTCACAGAAGGTGCCTTAAGAGCTGCTGGTCTGTGGATTATTGGTGGAAAACGAAGAATTAGTAGCATTATCCATCACTGTGTCACCTGCCGCAAATCGAAAGGGAAGATAGAAACACAAAAAATATCCGACTTACCTGTAGAACGCCTAAGTACTGATCCCCCATTCTCTAATGTCGGACTAGATGTATTTGGGGCATGGAAGAGCACATCACGATGAACCAGAGGAGGTCTAGCTAACTTCAAATGCTGGGCAGTACTCTTCACATGCATGAGCACAAGAGCTATACATATTGAGGTGATTGAATCAATGGACACTTCAAGCTTCATAAATGCTCTATGAAGATTCCTCTCCATTCGAGGACCAGCTAAACTGATAAGATCTGACCATGGTACAAACTTTGTTGGGGCATGTAAAGAACTGAAAATGAATATAGACACAAGTGACAAGGACATACAGAATTTAAGTAAAAAAGGATGCACTTAATTGCATCAGTTAAAGTTAGTTCAACAGAAGAAACTTGAAGCAGCCATTCATCTTATGATCCTTTGTAGAAAGCATTGTCTGTAAGTTTGATTAATTTGTATTCTGTTTATTCTATTTACTATTTATAAAGCTATTTAGTGCAAAATTTTAGACATTAAAGAACTATATATAAATAATTTATATTAGTGTTATGTTGTTGGAGATATCTAAGCAGCTCCATCATTTACATCTCCTTTCTGTAGTTTCAACATATTTATTGTGGTGTGGAATAAAGCAGCATTCTCCCACAAGCCTACGTGTTGAAGGAGTTTATCTATCTGTCTAACTTTGGGAAGAGAGACGCCAATGTGAGGGCAGAATACTAACACCAAATTCTAATCAGTTGTGTTCATCTCTGATGTTTTTGTAGTTCTTGCCCAAGTAGAGCATTACAAATCACTTATGAGGTTTGATTTGAGGGAGAATACTGCCTTTGAAACGAGCTACATATGCAGACAGTAGTTTGGAACAGATATCAACATGCTCATATATCCATTACACACTTAGAGGTGCAGATTTGTTGAACCTGTGGCTACACCGAGAAACAAGCTCCAGCTTTAAGCACTGTAATGAGGCTCCACAGACACTCAGCTCAGCACTTTTCCGGAAGATGTTAGCTAGAGGGGAAGTAATGCTGGATGCTGTTCTCTCGGAGTCTAATGGTACTCCTCATGGCAGTGCAACGATTTGAACTCCCTCCTCTGAGCTCTTGGACTACGGCCTGACATCCTGTCAGAGATTTGGCCCATGGCGGAGCCGGTGTCTCTGTTGCTGTTTGAAGTGAGGCAGAGAGGGCTTCATCAACACTGGTGATGAAAGATAAGGCGGTGCTCAAGGCTCAAAGCTCCCGTCTAGTCATGCTCTCGGTGGAGCTCATTCAGCAAAGCTCTCGCACAAACAAACAGCAAAAAGATTTTCCATCCATCCCACCGTCCTCCTGCCAGACGCTTATTGATCAGTGGTCTGAAATGCATAGACAAAAGACACTTTACCTCTGCGCCAAACTTGCAGGACAACAGCAAACTTAAAGCTAAAATGAGGCTTTTACTTTGAATTTGACTTTTATTTGTATTTTTATGGTGCTTTTTCTGTATTTTGCTACTTTATGGCCTAGTGCACACTGCAATTTAACACTGATTTAATTCTCATTCAGTTTCATCTGTGGAGCATAATGTGTGTGTGTTGCACGTCTTCAGTGTGTAAAGAGATTCATGGTAAGTGACATCAAATTTGTCAAATAAGTGGATTTTGCTAAAGACTTGTTACTCTGGTCGTCTAGAATAGCATAGGCTTTCAACTTTATTTGAGGATGTTCTTTATAATATATATTAACTAGGCAGATCTTGGAGCACGATCTTCCTCTGAAACCATTCCCACAGACCTTTGTTCAGCTGGGTGTGGCATTAGTTCTTAAGGGTTTTTCATCATCCTCCCCGCCATGGCTGATGGGGGAAATTACAATGGAAACAGACACAGGATCAAAATCTGTGAATCTGTGTGATTTTGGGGGAGAGCCTCGGGTGCTCCAATCAGGTTTTTTGGGATTGATCACCGATTACAGGAAGCAGTATTGGCCAATCACCAATAGCGACAATGGGGTCTATTTAAAGCCTTATTTTTATCATGTAGCATTTTTTTATTGGGATACTCCGATCAGGATTTTATAGATATCGATGCAGGGCCTGAATTTCGTTTTGGAAACTGGTGGAAATTTCCCACTTAGGTGGCTCTTTTATGGGCTTATATTTTTCTAAATGTTTGATCTCGGGATGCACAATATTGGATTCTTGACGATATCCGATATGCCAATACCTCTAAATCTTGACTGGAAATCCTCACAGATACCATTTCTGTCTAAAAAAAAAAAAAAAAAAAAAAAAAAAAAAAAAGAGCATATTTGTGAAGACACTGCCTTTTCTAGTATTTTTGACAGAAAGGGTAGATTTGAGATTGGCCTGTAATTTACTAATTCTGTAGGATCAAGTTGCGTTTTATTTTTAATAAGTGGTTTAATAATAGCCAACTTAAAAGTTTTCGGTACATATCCTAATGACAAAGATGAATTAATGATATTAAGAAGATGATCTAGCAATTTTTATTTCCTTTCTGTATGCAATCATGCTCTCTTTCCACGAAATGCAAAAAAACTCAAAAAAACAAACTTTCTGGCTGGTGTTTAATGGCCCGAGTGTGCTCGTTGTACCATGGCGTTGGACTATTTTCTTTAATCTTCTTTAAGTACAGAGGAGCAGCTGTGTCTAAAGTGCTGGAAAAGAAAGAGTCAATAGTTTCAGTTGCAACATCGCGTTCCTCTAGGCTATCTGGGATGCTGAGGAGATGGAACTGATGAGGAAGATCATTTACAAAGCAGTCTTTAGTGGCAGTGGTATAGTCTTGCCATATTTGAAACGACGGGACAGCTTTGCAGCCTTTGCTAAATTAAGTATACACAATACTAGGTAATGATCTGAGATGTCATCGTTCTGCTGCAGAATTTTAATGGTATCAACATTTATTCCATGTGACAATATTAAGTCTAATGTATGATTACGACGATGAGTTAGTCGTAACACGTGTTGCCTAACTCCAATAGAGTTTAGAATGTCTACAAATGCCAATCCCAATGCGTCTTTTTCATTGTCTACATGGATATTAAAATCACCAACAATTAGGACTTTATCTGCAGCCAGTACTAACTCTGATAGAAAATCAGCAAATTCTCTGGTAAAGTCTGTATGGTGCCCTTGTGGCCTGTATACAGTAGCCAGCACCAATGTTAAATGGGATTTATCATTACACTACATAACGTTACATTAAAGCACCAAAACTTCAAAATAATTATATTTGAAATTTGACTTCTGAGTAATACTGAAGATAAATTACAGCGGCTTGTGTTTATAAGTAATGTAATCGTCAGGTTTTAGCCAGGTTTTTCTGTCAAACACAGCACATCTATGTTATGGTCTGTAATCATATTATTAACAATAAGCACTTTTGAGGAAAGGGATCGAATATACAGCAGCCTGAGCTTTATCATTTGTTCATCTGTATTACATCTGTATATATCTGCTGATGATTACTGTTTTCATACGGCTAACAAACTTAATATGTCACTGTATTATGCCACTGTCTTCACAAAGTAATGTATAGAGTCATGAAATGATTATTTTTAGTCATCAACTGTTTTTGTCCTGTTGTTTTATGCTATTTTAAGCAGGCTACAATAATCACTTTTTGGTGAATATAGGCTAAATCAGCCTGCAATGACAACAAGAATTAGAAGGAAATAAAAACATATTTGGGTGGTGTAATATTATAATAAAATGTCATTAATCACATATTACCGTAGCAATAGGAGCACAGAGGATGCAGTCTCCTTGGCACTGCACTCTGTGCTTACACATCTGGACAATAAGAACACGTATGCACGTATGCTGTTTGTTGACTTCAGCTCAGCATTCAACACTGTCATCCCAACCAAGTTAATAGCCAAACTTGGAGACCTGGGCATCAACACCTCAATGTGCAACTGGATATTGGACTTCCTGACCAACAGACCCCAGAATGTTCGATCAGGCTCCACCTACTCCACCTCCATCACACTCAATACTGGCGTACCACAGGGCTGTGTGCTAAGCCCATTTCTCTACTCCCTCTTCACCTCCGACTGCAAGCCTGTGTATGGATCTAATTCCATCATCAAGTTTGCGGACGACACTACGGTGATTGGACTCATCAGCAACAACGATGAGACCGCCTATAGGGAGGAGATCCAGCACCTGGCCACATGGTGCACTGAAAATAATCTGCTCCTCAACACCACTAAAACAAAAGAACTCATCGTGGACTTCAGGAAAGAGGCAAGAGGCACACACGACACCATCCACATCAATGGAACGGCTGTTGAGCGTGTTTCCAGTTTCAAGTTCCTGGGGATCCACATCTCGGCGGACATGTCCTGGACAACCAATACCTCCAGCCTGGTCAAGAAGGCTCACCAGCGTCTTTTCTTCCTGAGGACACTGAGGAAGAATCAGCTATCCTCTGCTATACTGGTGAACTTCTATCGCTGCGCAATAGAAAGCATCCTGACCAACTGTGTTACAGTATGGTATGGGAGCTGCTCTGTTGCAGAGCGCAAGGCACTGCAGCGGGTGGTGAAAACCGCCCAGCGCATCACATGGACTCCACTACCTGCCATCGACCACATCCAGAGGAAATGCTGTCTGCATCGAGCTCGCAGCATCCTTAAGGACTCCTCTCACCCAGCCCAAAAACTGTTTTCTCTCCTGCCCTCTGGTAGGCGTTTCAGGTTGCCTCCGGACCAGGACCAGCAGACTAAAGAACAGTTTTTTTTCCCAGAACGATCTCCTTATTGAACTCTAACCCTCGTTGATCCCACTCCCCCTATATACTGATAACCCTCCTCTCCCCCTCACATCTGCCTTCACTTGTTATTTGCACTACTGGATGCTCATTTGCGCTATCGACTGTTTATTACAGTAACACCTGTTCATATATGCATCTTGCACTACTTACCTAACTGGAATATGCTCATTTGCACTATCGACTGTTACTACAGTAACACCTGTTCATATATGCATCTTGCACTACTACCTAACTAGAATATGCTCATTTGCACTATATCGTCCATTGCTATACTGCCCATCTTAGCCTAACATATCATTATATACATCTATCTGTAAATTCTGCTTATAGTAATAGCCATCTGTATATATATTCAGTACATATCTACCCTGTAAATTCTGTTTATAGTAATATCCATCTGTATATATATTCAGTACATATCTATCCTGTAAATTCTGTTTATAGTAATATCCATCTGTATATATATATTCAGTACATATCTACCCTGTAAATTCTGTTTATAGTAATATCCGTCTGTATATATATTCAGTACATATCTACCCTGTAAATTCTGTTTATAGTAATATCCATCTGTATATATATTCAGTACATATCTACCCTGTAAATTCTGTTTATAGTAATATCCATCCGTATATTACATTCAGTATATATCTATCTATCTGTAAATTCTGTTTACAATAATAGCCATCTGTATATATATTCAGTACATATCTATCTGCAAACTGTTTATAGCAACATCCATCTGTATATTATATTCAGTACATATCTATCTGTAAATTCTATTTATAGTAATAGCCATCTCTATATTTATTCAGTACATATTCATGTCCTGCACTTATGAAACCACTGTATATCCTGCACTTGCTGCTATTGCACTTCTGGTTAGACCCAAACTGCATTTCGTTGCCTCGTACCTGTACTTGTGTAATGACAATAAAGTTGAATCTAATCTAATCTAATCTAATTAAGATAACCCATGTTATTTAAATTACTAAAATACCCTAAATAGACAATAAAGAGCAATAATAATTCACCGCACTGCATAGGATGACATACAATGTATGACATGGAGAGACAAATTCAAGCGCACAGTTTCACCTAATTAATTATTAATTTGTTTAGTTATATCATTTAGAATTTGAATCAGAGAACAACACCAATAAACTTTGGGTAATCATACAAAGTGTTTTATTCATTACTACATAGATCAGAAATATTATTTTTCAGGAAACGGGCAGACTTGAATAAATAGCAACACAGTAGCAAACAATACACAATAAAACTTGCAAAACATAAAATTATAATTAATCTAAAGTTTGAACATTTATAAATAGGCTAAAACATCTTCATTTGATAATGCATTGTGTGACTGACTGTCTACAGTTAAGCCTACACATTGCTCAAACACAGCATAAAAATAAAGAAATTATATAGGGCAGGGGTCGGGGACCTTTTTTGACCAAAGAGCCATTATTTTTATTTTTGGTTAATGCATTTTTCCAAAAGAGCCACAATAAAAAATAATATAATATTATTAGTAAAATAATATTATTTTTTTCCCCAATAAAATTTAAACAGTAGTAATTATTAGGTCCATAGACAACTAAAAACAAACACATATGCAGCAAACAATAAATAAGTTGCAATATGGAATTAATTGTGCAGGGCTTTCACTGTGAGGTTGAGTTACCAACTGATGAGCATAAATCCTCTTTGTGTGTATGAGAGAGAGAGAGGGAGCGAGAGAGAGAGAAAGAGAGAGCGCGCAGTGCTTACATCTACTGTGCTTATGTGAATACTCGACTTTGCATTTTGATGTATTTCTGTGTTTATTTGGCCGTTTAGGCGTGCAACCAAAGACAAAGGCTAGCCTACTATGCTTGTCCGTGTTGCCATTACATTAAACCAGCTGCAGCTGCTTGAATCCCAGTGCAGGAGCTGTTACCACAGAAACATGAGTGGTTGCTGTCGTGACTCGTGACACTCGCGAACAGCACTGAACACGGCCGGTACAACTTCAATATTATTATTATTATCATAAACTTTTCATTAACTTCGGTAGGCTGTACAACAAGGGAATTGTAATTGGCTGCCTTTCTGTAGAGAGCGGATCTCCATTGATGTGTCTAATTTTTTTTATCAATAATTTGTTGGTAAAGGGTGAGAGACCTGGCCATAGGTTCCCGACCCCTGATATAGGGGTAAATCTGACCCGCTGGCGCTTATAGGTATAAATGCTCCGTTTTTTTAATCCAGTTTTATCTAAACAATTTTTAACAACAGGGGATTGTAAATAACACAATTTTAGTAAAAGTCAATGACTGGGAGCCTTGGATATTTTATTGAAAATCTGTCATGTACATTTGAAAAACAGCCATGGGTAAATTTTACCCCATGGCGGTTCTAGTGTTAAATGGGTTTGAGAGTTTTTTGTATTTACTAATTCGGGGAACAGACACACAGTCTCTATGTAAAAATATCTAGGTGAGAGTCTCTATGTGTTGGGATTTATCTGACTTCTGTGACATGAGACCGCTAGCAGGCGATCAGTTAAGCCAGTCCGTCTGCTTCCTGATCTGGGCCCCAGTTAGTCAAGGTTCAGCTCTAAGACTATGTGCCAAATTACTAGAGAGAAGAGCGGCACCATCCCAGGAGGGATGAATACCATCTCTTTTTAACAGGTCAGGTCTTCCCCAAAAGCTTTTCCAATTGTCTATGAACCCTATGTTATTCTGCGGACACCACTTAGACAGCCAGCCATTGAGTGATGATAGTCTGCTTAGTATCTCATCATTCAAGAGCATTGAGTGATTCTCTTTTTCTTTTGTTGTTTGATTAACATTGACACAGACGACAACAGCATATTAGTCTGCTTTCACTTTAAGACCAAATGCACGTATCTAATATGTATTTTCTTTTTCAACTGTTTACATTCACTTAAGACAAGTTGGCAAGACAGTAATTTTGTACATACATTTGTGTGTATTTGACCATTTAAGTGCAATTAACCACAAACATAACTCAATTTGTTACTTGCAAACTGTTTGTGAGGCTCTCAGAGGGCATGCAAGTACTGCATGGTTTAAAAATGATAGAATGTTTAAACTGGCAAGATTTAAAAAGATGTGCAAATTATAAACTTTAGTGACGATGCGACATTGTGCAAGTGACAATTCGGTGAACTGCGCAACTCGCTTATAATGCAGACACAATGTGGTGGTGATGCCATTTCCACTTTTTGAAAAAGAGAATGCACTAATTAACTTATGGTCATGCTATTTGTGTCTCACAGAAAGATTTGAATTTACTGATTTGTCAAAAGTTATTTATTAAAGATGAATGACTTGTGCCAATCCAGACAGAACAGATTATCAGCCGATAGCAATCAGTAGCCAGTCATGCAAAACAAATTATGAAATATAACATGGACATAAGATTTAGCCAGACCACACCCTTACAACATACATTTAGTATTTTACAAATCATAATATAATGGTGAAATCTACAGTGTTTTCAGACGTGTTGCCATTGATACTGTCTCTGTCATACTTCGTTGTGTGTATGTAACGCCTCATGATGTTTTTGATCTCCCCTCTCTCCCACAGCTGTCTGAACGCTTGTACATACTGCAAAACCAAACATGCCAGAGGGGATCTGGCCAGTTACCCCATAGAGGAGCTGGTGGAGAGAGCAAGACAGTCCTTCCAGGGTGAGTCCGACCGTTTGCCTCTCAAGTCCTGAAGTCAGAGTGATCACAAAATAATACATGGGAATGATTTTTGCTTAACATATTTGCTTAACATTTACTATTTTTACTCTATCTAAATTAAATTTAAATGTGTCATTAAGGTTGTTTAATTTATAGTAGTACTCAAGCAAACCGCAACCACAAGGCTTTTATGACATTTACTGAAGTACATCAGCCTCAGTCGTCTGACAGAGATCAGGTTAATCAGTCCATAATTCATATGAATGATATGAGAGCTAGGGCTGAAATTACGCAAATTAGGTAAATGCGTTGATGCATAATGTTTATTGTTTATACAGCTTTTTATATATTTTTTTTTACATCCAGTCAAACCAAAAATTACACCAGATATATATATATTTTTTTTACTAGTGGGTGCAGGTCGCCTCTGGCTTGCTCAGTTGGGGACACAAAATTTTCAAATAAATATCCAAATAAATTTAATTACTAAACTAAATTATATCAACTACATTACTTGAATATATATGATAATTGAAATGAGCTGATGACATCACCGTTTTCTCCAGAGCGGCTGTACAGCCGAATCAAATTCTGTTAATTATTTTCCTGTTTAACACTGTGAAGCTGCTTTGAAACAATCTGCATTGTAAAAAGCGCTATATAAATAAAGTTGACTTGACTTGACTTGACACTATAGTTCATTTATTTAAGTGAGGATAGCAAAATAAAGTAAACTGTGACATATTATACCCACAAATTCTCCCTACAGTGGACTACTGGTAAAATTGATAAAAATTTGGGACCAAAATTTTTCAGACACTTTGACCTGACCATGCTTTGCTTTAAAGGGGCCATGAACTGCATTGTTTTATTGTTTTATGATGTTTCCTGGGGTGCACTTATAATGTTAGAAGGCTTTTTACATCAAAAACTGTCATAATTTATAAATAAAAGGCATTTTTCCTACCCTGATTTTAGCCTCTTGTTTGAACGCTCTGTTTTAAGGGGTGTGTCTGCTGTGAGAGTTCAGTGTAAACGGCCACTGCTGTTATTGGCTAACGTCTTTCCATTTATAACAGTATTACTCTCTCTAAGTGCGTTTTTACTATTACAGCTCTCATGGTTAACTAATTGTGAAAAGTGTTGCATTACATTTAGATCTATGGCATTATATGAAGATCGTGGCATGAAATGTTGCAGTGATGATCATTGTAGCCGATCACACACATGTTAAGCGCATGAAAGCAGTGATCTCATCATTGCAACTCAGTTTCTGTACACTAACGAATGCTTTCATCTTCACTAACAGGGCAAACATGATATAGTTAAGAGATTTGTTGAATAAAGCAGGAGTCACTGATAAACGCATCACTGATAAACTCTCCCTGTTTGTTTGACAGCTGCAGCGCACGCTGCTCCAACGATTGCAAAGGGAGCTTTCTTTGATCACTTTCTTTATAGAATTGAGTCAAAGTTAATTATTATTTTCATCCTACTAAGAGAAACAACCCAAGTTGACGTTTAGTCACTGGTTTGATTTACTTACACACAGACAAAGAACATCTGACTGTAGGCTACATGAATCATTACATTTCAGATCAGGCATTACAATGAACACAGTTACTTAAATGTTGCATTACTGTCGAGCCCAGGCACTGCACAATATTTTATAATCCTCAACGGCATGTTTATTGCTTGGTAGCTCAATCTGGTGTAACACTAGGCCTATGTTACATGCGTAAATCGGTGGGCAGGGCTAAACAGGCAGTGATGAATTAGGCGTTGATATTCTTCTGCAGAGGCGGTGTTTCACCACACTCAGACGTCACAGCCTGGCACATTCTGAGATCGAGCGTTTGTTGGGCCTTGTGTCTATAAAAGCCTTTCTTTGACTAACAAGGAAGTTTTCAGCTCCGAAACTTACAGGATATTCTTATATCACGATGAACTTTTATATATCAAAGGCTGAATGAAAAGTTGATTTCTCAATTCATGACCCCTTTAAGTGTTATTTCTTTCATTGCTAATGTGACCTTTTACACCACAGACTGAACATAATTAAGCATTGGTTGACCTAAATTGGTATTATTTAATTGTGTACTTAAATTTAACAGCTGACTGCTGATTGGTTGATTTTAATCCATCAAAGTTATCTGACATTATCAAGATGAATTTGTTCAGACACTCTGAGTTCTTGTCATATTTTATTACCATTTTCTAAACTATAGCAAATAAACTGTGATAATGTGAGAAATGTTGGTGTCTGAATACATTTTGGTTTGACTGCATATACACGTTATATATACGAGCGTGACAACTATTATTTTATGTCCAAATCGACACTTGCACATTTTTAGAACTCACACCCACATTCTGGCCAAACCTGCGCTTTATCAAAGGAATAGCACTGGACAGCCAGTTCTCTGCCACATCATATAATTTAGAAGGTACTGTCAATTGGACATCTTCATCATGATACTGTTGCTATGGTAAACTACTTTAATCTGCTGGATGAACAAAACAAGTAAACAAATGCTGCTGCCAATCCCAAACAGTGGCTGTGAATGCCTTCATGGAAGTTTGTGTTACTGATAGATGCCTTTTAATTCTTGGCACTTAATTTTTATTTTTTTTTAATAATGAAAAAAAAAGTATCTTTTATTAGAAAATGTTTAAATAAAACGGCAGAATTTACAGTTAAAGTGCCCCTTTTATGCTACTTTCAAGGTTCCTAATATTGTTTTAGAGGTCAACAACACTTTGTTGGATGAATCAGTCTCTCTAAATTCCTCCTTTTCGAGAGCCTGCTCTGCTCTGACTGGCCAGATGGCCCAGTCTGCTTTGATTGGCCAAGTGCTGTGAGTGCACGTCGGAAACAAAACGCCTATAACCATAAAAGCTCATTACATTATGAGATGTTTCAACTGTAATTCCTCACCATCAGCATTAACAAGTGTATATCCATCAACAAACCCATGTGTATATTTCTAATTTATTGCGGTGCACATGCGGTAACTGCAATAACATTGCATACGTTTGCTAACTAGGACTAATGAACACTAACGTGAATGACTTGTGTAACATAAACTTTTGTAAAACAAATCTTGCTCCATCCTTTGTCTTTACTCAAAAAGTAAGAACACAGTTTTAGGTAATAGTGGCCCACAGCTGATTAGCAGAAGTATTTCAGTAAGACAGTAATATTGTGTAAAACTTACACAATATAAAACACAAAAATAACAAAATATTTTGAACACCCGGTAGAAAATATATTCATCAATAATTAATCCTACTTACAAGTTATGATTCTGAGGGGCAAGCAGGTCCAAATAAACTGCGTACTGACATCCTTCAAGAGCAAACGTTTTGCGAATCCCGCGTTGAACTGCGAGATTTGAGAAGCAGCCGTCAGTAAAATTACGTATTTGAAGGCGGGTCAAGTTGTTCGCGACGGGCATTACGCAAATGTCTTTTCTAGTGATTTATTTATTCAAATTTGATATAAAATTTCAAATCTGATTTGAAATATAGCAGCGAGTGAGCAGTGGATCTGAATGATGTAAATGAGAGTGAGTTTGAGTAACTGCCGATGTGTCAGTTCCTCACACTAGGAGAACACAAAGGTGTGAGGTGAGGTGGATCTGTTAGCTGCTCCTACACAGATGATCAGAAATCTTCTGATCTGCACTGCTGAGGTTTTGCAGCACCCGTGATGCCTCAGCAGACGCTCATCTGTTTCAGTGAGTTTTTTCTATATTCAGTAACAAAAAAAAGTTTTTTTGGATACTTGCAACGCTTATACAACTTTTTCTTTTGGGACATTGAGCAAAAACAAACAGCTAAAAATGTAAGTCACCTAATATTAACTTCTTGTTTATTGAACTGTTGTATAAAATCAATATTACATTTGCAATCATGCTCTCTTGCTTGTGATATGTTATAAATATTAAAGACGAGAACTCATACAGGGAGCATTTTTTCAGATTTTTTTTGGCCCCAAGCCCCTGTTAATTTGCGACCCTGCACACACTGTCTCTCAAATACGCCTTCACCTGAAGTTGAAGCCACATCTCAGAAATGCATCTGAGTTCAGCACTGTGTTTGCACATGCTGTTCTTCATGATCGCTAGCCGCGTGGACCAGAATGATTCAATATGTTCAGAGTCAGTTGGAATTTAGGATGATTTGTGTCATTGCTGGCCTTCACTTTGTGATCTACATCACCTTCCAGTGATGTTGCTTTGTCTTTCTCTCTTTGTGTTTATATTGTCTGCTGAAGGACACTCTGAAGTGACTTTCAGTCCAGCCCAATGGTGGAATATATGGTGGAGTGATGAACATTAGGGTTAGATTGAGTTTAAGCCTCCTGGTCTTAATACAATTTGCTCTTCTGCCAGTCCTCACTTTCAAGGTGATATTTGCAGGAGGATTATTGATTGTGGCGGTAAGCGCAGGCTAAGACAGACATATTTGCAGCATGTGAAACGACCTTGTCCACTGATGTGGCACTTAAAAAAGTTATTTAATTAGTGCTATTTATTTATTCATTCATGATCGTTTGTATGCCTGTTGGACATCAAAAAGGCCACATTAAGAATGATTTTGATCTGACCAGTTATCAGAAATGAATTGCATGCTGTCGAATGAACTCTGAGCCCCAGAGACTGTAGAGTTATCAGTAGTTACATCAGACTCCATGAGTGAAAATGATTTTTTTCAGGAGTTCCTCAGAAAGCATTTTGAGTGAGAGCAGAGTGGATCTAAAGCTGCTGTTGGTTATGGTTGAGTAGTGCACCATTAGTCCTGTTTGAGCTCTCAGGTTTGTCGGCTCATCGTGAGCTCCACTGTGGTCCATGATGAGCAGAAAAAGCACTGTCATTACGTGAGAGAGCTCGTCTGTGGACTTGAGACTGGAATGAGTCCAAGAGCGTGAACCCTATGGTGAGTCCAAGAGCGTGAACCCTATGGTGAGTTCAGCAAGGTTCATACAGGGTAAAGCATTGCTCTGGTCGGCTGTGTTCACTCGAGATACACATGGGGAATGATGGGCTTCAGCCTGCAAACAACTCCAGATGTTTGTAAACCTGATGAAACCTCCAGAACAATACATAGTAGGGTTTCTCAGGTTGTATTGATTCTTCAGATCCTTGTATGCGTGTCCAGCAGCAGCAGGTCTGAAGATCTGTGGACAACACTGGCTGTTTGTTGCATTATAATGCATTGTGATGTCCTGAATCATGATGTGTATCATATTGGGTGTCGCTTGGTGAACTTGAGGGGTTTTCGTCCCATGACTGTTGAATTTGTGATGGACCTCTGCCCTTCTAGAACAAAACATGGAAGAAAAAGCCTCTCTCCAGTCTCAATTACACGCCCAGCATAGTGACCACTGAGCACACATTCATCAATACCCCAGGGCGCTCTCTCCCGCCTCTGTCATCCCTTGGTGCACTATGCAGTGGCTCAGAAAATGTGCTGACAAGCAATCACACAGCTGAAGTCTGGTTTGCACACCCCAGCTCTGGACAGTTCTGTGTGGATGAGCACACTGGCAGATGGTTCTCCAGTCACTCCATTTGACAGACATGCATAGAAACAAGTGTAGTCATTAGAGCTAAAGTAAGACTGATGGATCCAGTTCTGTCCCAGTCACTGAATGTAGAAGTTTCATTCATTGTGGAGTCTGTGATATTAGTCTCTAGAAAATGAGGATACTTTATAGCTGGTCTGTTTGTCTTGATCAAAACGTGAATATCAAGTCATGAAGTGTCAGCATAGACCGTGTCAACTAAACTCTCCCCTGTGAAGGCCTCCTTCCTTTCCCCTCTATACAGATAAACACATGTATGCACACATGCGTATTCAAACACGCTTGCCTATAGGCTGAACACGTAATGCTTTCGTACATGCCGTCGCCGTTTTCACGGATTCGCCTTTTTAGGGGGTTTTGAAACTATTTCAAACCTATTTCATGGTTTGCATTCTCAGGCCACCAGACGCTGTTGCTGTGCGGATGGGGTCTGGAACGCATTGGGGGTTTTATGTTTTAATTGAAGATTGTGTTGTTTAAATGGCACCAAATTAAATAACTAATCAATTTTTACAACAAAAATGTATCAAAAACTTTTCTTCAAAAACAAAATTAATTTCCCATTATCACGGTGAAGCTGCTTTGAAGCAATATGTGTTGCAAAAAGCACTTTTTTTACATGGAGACATATTGACCTTTCTTTCTTTCTCTCTTTCTCTCTTTATTTCTTTCTCTCTTTCTTTCTTTCTCTCTCTCTTTCTCTTTCTCTTTCTCTTTCTTTCTTTCTTTCTTTCCTTCTTTCTTTCTGCTTTGGTTCGGTGTTGAATGGGGCTCTCAGCTCACAGCAGGCTCTACAGAAGGCTTATTATGGTATGTTGTGGTAATTCCTCTCTGCCAGGTGGCCTTCAAGTGTCCGCTGCAGGTGAAGGGACAGGTGCTGCCCGCATGCCACCTGCTGTGCCCTCTCCATAGCCTCTCCAAACACATCTGATCCTCCCGTCCTGCCTTCTGTATGTTCACTGCAGTCTCTTAATCACTTTCTTGTTCACTGTCCATCTTTCCTATTGCTCCTTTCCCCCAAACTATTGAAACCCAAGAGCTTACATGGGAACTCTTCAGAATGTGGCATTCATCTGACTGAACTGCTTGTCTAATTGCATCTTCTGTTTCACTGTGCGTCGTTTAGCTGTTGCTGTTATTCAAAGTGACATATAACACTTTATTATTTAACGTTTATTCTTTTATTTTTTTATTGAATAGTGGCAAAAGGACAGGAACTGACGGGCAGAATACCTGCTTTTCTACTTGAGCTGATTTGGCATGGCATGATTACAAACTGTTCTCGTACCGGAATTCTCAGCACCGTTGGCCAACCGTGTTGAACCGTGCTGGTACAGTAGAATGCATGTGGTGACTCAGGATTGGTCACTTGTCTGTTGCCTGGCTACCAGTTTCACTATAGCTGGCCAAGCGTGATTTTTGAGTGAAGTAAAAACAATAATAGAAATATCCAATCATCCTTCATAACTCAGTCGCTGTTTACATATTACACTGTATGTACAGCACAGCAGAACTGTTGCATGTCTCAGAACAAAACAACCAGTGTTTTACACATTCAGTGTTACTAAATGAATTCAGTAAGGAATAATTGATGACGGGCCATTGAATTATTAGAAAAATAATGCACGCCCGGGGTGGTAATGCAGTCACGACGCGTCTTATTAGAGAGAGGGAGAGTGTATGCGAATTACCTCTGTGCATCTCTTTTCAACAGTGTTCGGCAGCAGCGTCTACTAATACGAAACTGTAAGAACAGCGCCTGTATTACCTCGCTAGTGAGAAATGTCATGTAGCTTTTAAAGGGTTAGTTTACCCAAAAATGAAAATTAGCCCATGATTTACTCACCCTCAAGTCATCCTAGGTGTATATGACATTCTTCTTTCAGACGAATAAAACCAGTTATATTAAAAAAGTCCTGGCTAATCCAAGCTTTATAATGGCAGTGATTGTGGCTCTGTTTTTGAAGTCCATAAAAGTGCATCTTATAAAAAAACATGAATGTTTCCATATTTTTATATTCTAAATGTTCCATTTAAAGCATTAATTTAATAACATTATGTATGCACTTGTAATTGCAGTTTAAATCCATTTATGCCAGAACTGAGCTGGATTTTGATTGGTTAGAGCCTTTAGTGTCTTATTGTTGTAAGTAAAGATGATGATTACATGTAAGAATTTGACAAAAAAGACACACATTTAATAAGGTAAAAAAGTGACATTATAAAGGTAAAAAAAAATGCACCTGGAAATATTAATTAATATAGTAAATATTGCCCTTGTATTACATTCTATCTCTGCCACTGACTCACCTGAGCACCACTGAAATGTGCTCACACAGGGGCCTTGTGGGGTCTTGAGGGGTCATGTCAGCCTGCGGGCTCCTTTGTGCTCAAATTTCAGCTCTGTCTGCTTAAAGGCAGAGCATGTTTAATTATGTGTCAGTAGGGTCAGAGGTCAACAGCCCAGGGAACCTCAGAGGCTTCTGCAGTTTATGAGGGGCTAATGGTGGACCGTGAGTGTGTTCGCAAGCTGTGGATTCTGGGCTTGCATCTGAACTCCAGTGTTGTGATGAAATGTCATCCTGTAATCCACTTCCTCTAGTTCTGACATGTAAACAAACAGAAGATGATTTACCCTCCTGAAAATTCATGAATAAATGAATAGATGATCTGATGATCCTTAGGTGAAAGTAGGAGAAACTGCTGTATGTGCTGACAGATCTTGTGTAGGGCATCATGTGGTGTGTGCAGACACATTACAATTGTCACACGCTTTGTGGTGGGATGTTTTTGAGGAGCGTGTGGTGAAACAGACTGGTGTGTCTGATGGCAGTTGTTCTAGTTCTCCAGTGGGTTTGTGGTTGGGGATGATGGACAGTTCCTGTGTCCTCCAGCAGGGGTCAGCGGTGTCTTACATTGAGGGCTTCATCAGTTCTCTCTGTCATCTGTTCTGGGTCGTTGAGGTTAGTGTGACACACTTCTGATCTGTGAACCCAGTCTCTCTCTGTCTCCCTGTCTCCTTTTTTTCTCTTTTTTTTTTCTTTTTTTTTTTTCTTGTTCCTCTTTTTTCTTGTGTTTCTGAGGTTGGCTGTTTGTCTGAATGTGTTACATCTTTATCACATTCTGTACATACATTAAACAGGTGACAATGTAAGAAGGTACTGTTCAATATTTGACACCAATAACACTTAAAAATGACTACCATAGTATTATTATGGCAGGCAGTACTATTTAGTAGTTATATTTAGTAGTCATGCGTTTGAACTTATTTTAATAAAAATGTAAGAACTATTTTTTTTTCCAGCAAAAAGAAGGCATTTAGTGATTTTACTTCATGAAAGTAGCATTGATGCATTTTTTTTTTTTTTGTCTTTAATATTTGTATTGTGTGGTAACTGTTTTATAAAAGCAATAAGGTTCTCAAGGCTAGTGCTGTATTATAAATAAGTCACAGCTGAAGGGATTGCAGCACAACCTCTTGCACCTTACATATACAGTTGCAATCAAAATTATTCAACTCCCTTGACCTGCAAGACATTTTGCTGCCAAGAACAACATTTTATGAAAACAATCCAACAAAGGCATCAGTAAACTATTATAGAACGTTTATGAATGCACATTTGAGTGATTCTGAGAATGTAAAGTTGATAAAAAAATAAATACAAAACAAAAACAAATTGGCTCTAAACGTTTATGTACAAAATTATTCAACCTCCAAAAGTAAAATTTTGTGCAGAACATTTTATTTTTTATAACCTCAAAAAAACACTGCCTATAAGTGCTTAAGAATATGTGTCACCTCTCTACTGCAATCTTGGTCCATTCCTCGCTTGAAAAAGCTTCCAGATCACTGACAATCTTGGGTTTTCATGTAACCACTGCTTTCTTCTAATTCCACCAAATATTTTCAATGAGATATAAATCTGAAGACTATACAGGCCACTCAAGAACATTCTACAACTGATCCCTGAACCAAGCTTAAGTAGATTTGGATGTATACTTTGGGATGGCTGTCCTGCAGGAAGTTCATTAATCATCAAGCTTCAGTCTCTGCACCGAAGGCATCACCATCTTCGCCAAAATGGCTCGATACTTCAAAGAATTCATGATGTCCTTCGTACAGTCAAGATTTGGTCACATAACTTCATAAAACATTCTTCCAGAACTCCACAGGTCTATCCAAAGGAATTTTAGCATATTCAAATTGGCCTTTTATGTTGTTCTTGGTCAAGAGTGGCATTTGGCAAGATGTCCCAACATGAAGGCCATGCTTGTCTAGTGTTTTTCTTACACTCTGCACTGATATGTTTTTCCTCCTTTCATCAGGTCATCTTGCAAGTCTTTGGCAGTATGTTGAGTGTTTTTCTCAGTTGCTCTGATCAAACATTTTATTCCCCTTCATGATATTGTGCTTTTTCTTCAACACTCTCAAAGGTTTTCTGGTACAACAAATTTTAAACTTATGATTAAGTCTGCCAGCTGTGTCTCTAGGAAATTTTAGTGCTCTGGAAATATTCTTGTAGCCATAGATGGACAATTTGTTGTCTATTGCTTTTGTAAGAGCTGTTTTGCCGTATTTGCTACTCAACTTTAGCACACGCATGGGCTATATGTATGTATGTGTGTAACAGCACAAGCTAATTCAGTTTTGTTGTAGAGATTCTAAAGGCTTAATTTTGTGTTAACACAATTTTGTACCATGCCATACAAAGAAGTAACTTAAAAACAGCAGCGTGGAATAGGGATTAAATAATTATGACATAGCTGTATTACCAAAACAAAACCTCAAAATCATTACATTATATATTGACATTATCACTTTTAATTTGCCACTAATGCATAGATGCATTAAAAACTGTATCTTTAGAAAAGCTTACATTTGTAAATAACAGTCTCTGGGGGATTGAATAATCTTGATCGCAAGTGTACAGTATATATACACACACTGTGTTACAAATTATTATGCAAGTGACATTTCAGTCGGATTTCAGTACAATAAATATTCAGATTTTAGTTTTGCAAAGAAGGTGTTGTTTGTTTTATTTTTCATATCCTTTTAGATACCTGGGG
Organism: Rhinogobio ventralis; assembly: GCA_039654625.1. NCBI lineage: Eukaryota > Metazoa > Chordata > Actinopteri > Cypriniformes > Gobionidae > Rhinogobio > Rhinogobio ventralis. The sequence goes on from CM077201.1 coordinate 32,093,963, forward strand.
CTGTATTCACAAAACATGTGATCTTTGTGCTCCTAAATAGCAGTAAAAGTTCTTAGTTAAGAGTTTTCTCTTATCCTATTCACAAAGCTGCTGAGACCAACTTTTACTAAGGAACGTCTTATGCTAAGAGTGAGGGCGGGGTTGACCTTGTTGCTATGGATGATGTCATGCTGACTAACTATACTCACAGTGATTGGCTGATGGGGGAGAGGAGTCTGTCAGTGATAGAAATATTGTAGAATGAGGTATCATGTTGCAATATTCGAATAAACATTTCAAAAAGTAGGCAAAGTGTCACTAATTAAACAAGTATGTTAAGCGTATTGTCAGCTTCTCTCAAGAGATTGCAGAATTTAAGCGACAAAATATGCTTTATAAACAAAGTTCGGGAGGAGCACCATCTAATCAGCTTGAGAAGAGGCACGTACAGAGCCGACTCAACTAGTTACCTCGACAGTTTTCTGCATCCCTCCGCCACCCCGACGACTCACTCTCAGCCCAGCCGGGGATATGGGGGAGTACTCTGGGTTTAAGCTAAATTCCGAGCTTGGAGCCCTCGATCCCCTCGGACAGCACAGCTTATTTTACTCTTTTACTCTATCCGATCATTTCTAAGTGTGAACTTGTGAAACAAATGCCACAGGTAATCAGACATTATTTATTTATTTATTTATTTATTTATTAATTCAATTCAATAAATAAATAAATATTTATTATTTTTGGCATTTTTGCCTTTTTATTATGATAGGACAGTGAGTAGACAGGAAGCAAAGTGGATGAGAGAAAAGGGAGAATTGTCTGTAACATTCATTAGGATTATTTGTGATTTGGTTTTAGTGATTTAGGAGTCCTCTTGACTAATCCTAACTTTTCACAGATTTAGGAGCTAGTTTTAGCACTAAAATGCTTTGTGACATACTCTTAGAGCAAACATTTAGGAGTCCTAGAATTAGGACTGACACACTCATTATTTTTAAGAGTTTCTCCTAAATCAGCAAGTTTGGAGCTACTTTTAGCCTTAAGATGTTTTGTGAATACGGCCCCTGGTATCAATCTCAGACAGGGTTGTTAAGTAGTTTGCCAGGTCTTCTTAGGTAAATGGAAAACCTACTTAAAGAGGTTGATCCACAGCAAGTTACAGTTCTCATGCAATATGGGGAGGAAGAAAGATCTTTCTGAAGATGAAAAGCATGAAATAGTGCAATGTCTTGCATGAAAACAACTAATATTTTGTGATAACTGAATTAATTTTCATTAATTAATGGCACATCCAATTTGGCTGATTAATTACTCATTATTGTTAAATGTGAAAAAAAAATCATCAAAATATACATTACAAATAGTAGTTTTAGAAATATTTTATTTGATTCAACATACAATTGATTACACAAACGTTTAGGATACAACAGCCTTTTTTTTCCAGAAGCTGCTTCTGACATATTAACAGACCAAAAAAGTTTGGTTACCAACATTCTTCAAAATATCTTATTTTGAAAAAGTTTGGTTACCAACATTCTTCAAAATATCTTATTTTGTTCTGCAAAAGAAAGAAAGTCATACAGATTTGAAATGACACGAGGGTGAGTAAATGTAAATAAACAGAATTTTAACTTTAACAATTTTATTGAACTGTTGTATATCAATATCACTGAGTCAATGATATTGCTTAACTATATCATATCATATATAGGCCTATAAATGATAGAGGGGCATTTTTGCCCTGATATCTTGCATTTTAGGGGCATTCTATCTGCATTATAGGCTCCAGAGTTGTTGCCCTGCATCATGTTCGTCACCAATCAACTATATGAAATGTAAGATGAACTACGTAGGTCTGGGGCTGGGCGGGTGCATACAATTATTTTAACATGTTATTTTTCCACAACTATTTAATTAAATTAACATGTTAAATAAACAGTTTTTGCTCTATTTTTCAAACGAAAATAGTTCTAAACAAAGCCACAGAACCGTTGCAAAATCCAATTTGTTTGTTTACATTGAGGTTGTGTGTGTCTCTCTCTCTCCGTAAGCGCTTTATGAGAAAGCTTGCGCCTCTCACATTTATGTGAAACGCTGCGTGTTGATTGGAAAAGGATGATGCCAACACGTGATTTAACGCTACCCATCATGGATGTGTGAACTGAATCTTCAGCATTCATAGAGAGAGAACAATCACAGGATCGATCAGTGTCTTTGTAAACAGCTTCATCTCTTTGCTGTGGATGACGGCTGGCGGTGTGATCAGACTTGTGTGTCCGCACTGCTCATGCTCACAGATGAAGCATGTCTGATCATCACATTGGTTTAGTACAGTGGACACAGTAGTTCACACAGTAGTTCATCATGTCTGTTCTGTTATCAATTACTCACTCTTATGTTGCCCTGTGACTAAAAGCTAAAATAGTTTGACACTGTGACACAAGGAAAGAATTGTGGTAAATAAATTTTTTCTATTATTTTTTGTTAATTAGGGCCTGAGCAGTTAGTGAGGACCCTATTCGAATGGCTCGGTCAATTCTTCTGCTTCTCCGAAATTAATCGCATTTGAGGGCTTATGAAAACGTATGAAACTTTGCACACGCGTCAGAAGTGGTGAAAATGTACATCTGATATGGGTTTCAGAAATAGGTGTGGCAAAATGGCTTGATAGTGCCACCTACAAAATTTCAATTAAGCCTTGTTTCACGTACAAGTAAGAAATTCACTAGAGACAAAAAAGTCTCTGGGAGCAAAATCTAAAAACCCAACAGGAAGTGAGATATTTTTAATTTTCTCCGCTTGGAAATGACATGCTCTGACATTTGTGCTTTTTTAAGTTGCTTATAAACAGATTAATGGCAAAAGTGTCATTACACTGTATTCAGCACAAACTGGGCTACCATAATATGAGAGAAACATGTATGTACATGCTTGTATTTTTGAGAGAATAACGTTTATGCGTGGTTTTTGAAAAAAACAAAAACACCTGAGCGACAAAAGAACCCATAATGAGCTGCATAATGAATGAGCCTCAGGTATGTGACAGAGAGCTAAGCAACAAGACAAAATAAATATATTTTGTTGTAGTTTATTTAGAATGTAGTCAACAAAGGCACATTACAAAGGCCTATTATATTTTAAATTATCAAAAGATTTGACTACTATTTTTAATGTTTTTGAAAGAAGTCTAATGCTAAAAAAAGTAATATTGTGACACTGAACATAATTCAGTATTCATTAAATACAAATAACAGAATAATTGGTAATGATGAATGTTATAAGTAAAATATTTGGGATTTAAAACAACATAATGGAATGCAATTATGATTTCAAAGAGTATAGGGTGAGATCAGGTTGATTGTGGCCCTTTTTTCCCAGTCATTTCAATGGCAAAATTTTTCTGAATTATTTGGTTTTGTAAACTATCCGATACACAGAATATCATTTCGAGTTTCGGTTCATTTATGAGACATGCGTGCAATGCATGATCACGACAGCGCTAAGGCTGTTGTCTGCTATATTTACTTCTTATTTATTAAAAACACTGATTAAAATTAAGATACAATTTATACAAAACGAAATTCACTTCAAAGGCTTTCTACAAAAAAAAGTGGTGAAAATCATTTCTGACAAACTCCATGTCTTCTGATATATTGCGCATTTTATGATGTGCCCTTTATTACTCGTGCTGTTCACTTTTCACAATCAACATATATTAAATTAAAAAAATAAAGCGTTCATCGACCTCTATCAGATCAACATCATATTTAGTCAGTCTAATCTTAAGGCCTGAGTGATGTTAAATTGCAAAGATTGCAGAGAGTTTTCGTTGAACAGCGTGTCCGTGGCGGCCTGACAAAGTCAGATGTTTCGCCATGAAACAGGAAGTTGTTGTAAATCAGGTGTACAATGTCCGACCTGCCCCAAACTTCACATGTTTGAGAAGAGTCCTGCCCTAAACACATCTACATGACAATATTCAGTTACAGTAATAACTGGCAACAGGAAGTGACGTGTTTAACACAGTGATGCACTACTAGCCACATACTAAAATATGCAATTGAGTACTACATGCTAGAAACATTCTAAAACATGCTAGCAACACTTAGCTGAGTGCTAAAGCATGCTATCATCGTCATGAAACAGGAAGTTGTTGTAACTCAACCATACAATGTCCAATCTGCCTTAAACTTCACATGTTTGATTAAGTGCCCTGGCCAAAATTTAGTTATAGTCATAGCGCCACCAGCTGGTAGCAGGAAGTGTGGCAAATAAAAATGACAGACGTTAGTCCTCCTATTTTTATATACTTAAATGCATATTGCCCACCGTGCTCTGTTTTCCTAAAGCCACTGGTTGGTGGTGGCACGGGTGCGAGGGCCCTTTCATCGCTGCTTGCAGCTTTATTTATTTTATATATCTTTATTTGGTTATACAAGTTTGGAAACTGTACTATTTTGATTGTTTTTGAAAGAAGTCTCTTCTGCTCACCAAGGCTGCATTTATGTTTTTAAAAATACAAAAAAAAAAGAAAAAAAAATATTGTAATATTGTGAAATATTATTAAAATGTAAAAACTCTTTTCTATTTGAAAATATTTTAAAATGTGACGCAAAGCTGAATTGTCAGCATCATTACTCCAGTCTTCAGTGTCACATGATCCTTCAGAAATCATTCTAATATGATGATTTGCTGCTCAAGAAACATTTGATTATTATCAATGTTGAAAATAGTTGTGTAAAACATTTTTTTAAGGATTCTTGGATGAATAAAAAAGTTCAAAAGAACTGAGAAAGAACTTAAATAAATGAATACATTTATTCAGCAAGGATGCATTAAATTGATCAAGTGACAGTATAGGCATTTATAATGTTGCAAAAGCTTTATATTTCAGATAAATCCTGTTCTTTTGAACTTTCTATTCATTAAATAATCCTGAAAAAAAATTAAATTAATAATAATAATAATAATAATAATAATAATAAATGTTTCTTGAGCAGCAAATCAGCATATTAGCATGATTTCTGAAGGATCATGTGACTCTAAAGACTGGAGTAATGATGCTGAAAATTCAGCTTTAAATTACAGAAATAATTTTTTTTATTATATTCAAATAGAAAAAAATTATTTTAAATTGTAAATTTTTTTTTACAATAATATTGTTTTTGCTGTAGTTTGGATCAAATAAATGCAGCCTTGGTGAGCAGAAGAGACTTCTTTCAAAAACAATCAAAATAGTACAGTTTCCAAACTTTTGACTGGTAGTGGAAAATGTAGTATCCTGCTGTGAAGGGGGGCATAAGGAGAACCCAAAACCCTTAGGACCTGGCCATGTCTGTCACGCTGTCCTTTAGCTCAATGTCACGTTTACACACACACACACTCTTTAATATGCTAACCCCTCCAATAATCCAACGTGTGCAGGGGTTTGATTTGGACCAGAAACACAGCTGTCCCCACGGCTGGGCTGTGAAATGTGAGAGGAGTCTCCTCACAGCTGTGTAAAAACTCCTCACAGACATGCATGAGGCTGCTGGAGCCGCCTGAAGACCTGATGTGTTTTCGCTTTTCGTGAACACTTCACTAGAAAACTACTCTCAGTCCTCCAGGAAACAACTTCTCTTGCTGCCTGTGCTTAGGGTTACATGTGACATTAATGTCTAACAACCTCATGTTCCTTCCAAAGCTGATGTTTACTAGTGTCTGCATGTGTCTGGATTCATGATCTGAGACCATGGGGGTTTCAATGCTTGGGAGATGATTGATTATCCTTGTCATGCCATTAAAATAATTTTTTTTTTTATTTTTTTTTTTAAGAAATGTACATTTAAAAAAATAAAAATCCAAGCAACACCCTAGAAATCACCCAGACCAGCTTATCATTGTGGTGTTGAGGTTGGTGCCTAATAATCATTTTGTTGTTTTCGTCTGGAATTTACATACTTATAATATGTTATAATATGAAGAACCCTGAGCTTTTGAGGAATTAGATGCCATTCATCAGTCTGTGGTCATAATCTTTCATCACCCTTACTACTGCTCTGGTTCTCAGAAGAAAGTGTTTTCTACTGCATTTTGTCTAGTTACAGAACAGTTTAGTTAGAGAGAAAAAATGTATACTGTTTACTGGGAAAATTCACTTCTGTTGTACGAGGCAAAAGCTAAAGAAAAGGCAGAAGTTTCAGATTCAAATGCCTTTTACCAAAGATACCACTGTACCATTGATATGAGATATGGATGAAGAAAGTGTTTGAATTATCATCTGAGGTGATTGTGTGCTTTTTTCAGTATGTGGCCTATGTCACTGTGCTGGATATCTTGGAGACAGACTTAATTTAAACGACTTTTCGTAAAGTTGCATCTGAATGTTTTCATTTAGACATTTGTGTCATTTAGTTCATATCTATAGCTGAGCTATGATAGTGTATTGCTACATAATAACATTCATTTTCAGGAGACACATTTTAAATTCCTTTAAAATTTCAGCTCCTAAAAATAGTAATAATAGTGAACGATAACTTAATGATATTTTTCCCCTCCAATCAGATGTTCTCTACATTGAGACTATACCTCATCCTAAAACTACCTGACACTAAGTTCACTGCTGTGACATGATTCCTTTGGCTATTTAAAAAGAGTCACGCAGGTCCGAAGACTGCACTCACTGCACCCACATTATATGATAGTCCATGCATGTCTGTGAGCCCTTATTCCTTAGACCTGTGGCCAGTGTTTTGCTGTCTTCTGGGGGTTTACCAGACGTTGCCATGATAGTGACGGGATTGTATCAGAAATAAAAAAGAGACGTGTGTGTGGCGGAGAAGGGTAAATTGGTCATAGGTAAACCATTGCATCCATTCATAGGGCTTCATTGGCTGTGCAGCTTTGCTTTTGCAAAACCCTGCAAACAGCCTGGAGCCTTTCACAGAACACCACTGCAGACGTCAAACACACGACCTGAGATGAAAAGATGCCTCAATGACACGAGTCCCCTCAATGAAAAGGAAAAATGTCTTAAAATTTTGCAGTGAGAGGCGAGCTGGACCTGGCCTTGGCTTAGACAAAAGCACACGTTAACTCCAGTGAGGAGTTGTTTACTTCCTCTGATAGTTGGTAAATGCAGTCGCACAAAAGTGCAGGTCACTCTCTAATGGAAATGCCAACGAATCTGTGTTTGAGTTTGAAGGTATAGAAGTGGAAATTAATCAATGCTCTCAGGCATTAAGAGAGAAATATCACTGTCGATGCCATGTCTGTTCCTTTTTCCCAAGAAGATTTGTAAACTTGAAAATGTCCTTGCTTGGATGATCAAATGCACTAGATTTCACATATTCACTGACCTCCGTACAGGAGGACACCTGTTTGGATGTAAACTGCATGGATTGGTAAACTTCAGTGATCACCAGGACTAAACATATGTAGCTTTCTATCGATTTATCTGACAGGGATGTTTTCTGTATATTGACCCTTCTGATGAATGACCTAACAGGTGATTCACTGCTTCCCCACATCATCTATGACCACTGCAATGACCGGACAACATCTATTGACATACAAACGGCACAAGTAGATAAATAGAAAAGCATCATGTAAAGAAGTCTCATGGTCACCTTGCAGAAATCAGGAATGCCTTTACCTGAAGTGACATTAGATGCCCCTCATTAGATTGACTAAGATTTAAGTCAAACATTTAAAGGTAATCCAGTGAGACTGAGTTTGATTGTGCAAGTTAAATTTTATGTGTATTACAGTTTTTGAGGTTGATTTATTAAACAGTTCAAAAGTAATTGCATATCATACAAACCCTCTTTACTTTGTGCTGAGAGGGACGAGACGCGTCTCTAAACCCACTGGCTCCTGAAGGAGGTGTTGACCGAGGTTTACAGCGCTCATATAATGAAACATGCTTGTCATACAGGCTTTATATGTTTGTTTAGCACTGTGCATCTTTTGTGGGGGGGATCTGAGAGGCGCAGACTAATGACGAGGGGACCTAGACCCAACAGAAAGGGTCCTGGAGTGGTCCTAAGAGCCGGTTAGGGCATATCCTCGATGGCAACTTCAGGGAGTGCTGTGAACAGGGTGGAGGAGAAGGGCAGAGAGCTCAGTGACATTTCATCTTCTCTCCAGCTGCAGTAAATGTCAGTTCAAGTCTAGGGAAAGATGTTCGCTTGATTGGGTCGCCTCTCGCTACACGTCAGCTTGCTGCGAACGGACGCCTTTGATTGGGAGACAAGGCTGTGCTCGGGTGCTGGACCCCTGGGTGCCTGCGCCCTCTTAATGTGGACTGAAACATTTGAGGCAAACCTCAGTGTCCGACTGTGACACGCTGTCATGCTTATGGAATGCGTCTTAGTGTTACAGCATTCTGGTTATCTGCTCTGCTTTATTGTCTTAAATGACCGGTGAGCAGAACTTCAGGGCTGAGGGCAGCTCCATCATATTATGGAATGCTGAAGGTTTTTGCCCTTGTCCAGATGATAGTTATGTGGTGATAACTCTGGTGATATGTTTACTGGCACAAGGATGGGACAACCTATCACTCACATGAGATCAACCAGTAGCAAACCACAACCATCCAGCCCTCCAGTCAATTCCCCATGGACAAAATCAAGTCCCACCCTGCATTTTTTCTTGTTCCAAAAGCCATTTACTTGGATATGCATCACAATAGGGAAGAAAGGATTATCGCAGTCTGATGTGCAGTCACACGGGTACATGCACATGTGTGGTGTCATGTCTGTTTTTTTCTGGGCAGATATTATATGTTGTGTATGCTGTTTGAGTTCAATTCAGTGAATGTTAATTTATGCCAAGGACCAAAGCAGATTCACAGTGGATCATAGGGATGCTAATGTCACATTTGAGCAGGTGTAGATGGTGTTGTCTTACCTGGAGAGATCCTCACTCCATCACATAGTGTTCCTGTCAGCAGCAGCTCCTGTGTTTTTTCTCTTCTGATGGTGATATCTGCAAATCTACTCTGTGGAGTGAAGCGGTCATTGATATCCTGTTGACAGGTTCCTGACGCAGTATCTGTTAGAAATCCCACCGCGCTCACGACTTAAGTCAAGGACCCCAATCCGCCATTAATCCATTTGCCAACTTTAATTTCACTGGCCATTCATCATGTTTAAACAGTCCTTTCCTATCATGCAGTATTTATGGCTTACAGGATCTGGAGAGACATGGAAGGAGGGAATGAGACAGCCGTGGATAGTTGGTATTGACAGGTGGAGAGTGACTGGTTGATTGAAGCTGTGGGGGTCCTGTAGATGGGCTTTTAGTGGGTGTTGCAGGGGCATCGCAGCCATGAGTAGACCGACTCCAGCCAATCTCCCATCAGTGAGGTTTCACAGACCTTTCTACCGCCTTCATGCTCCAACACCTTGCATTTAAACCTATTTGCGAGTACACGGAGCAGAAATCATTTTGTGTGTGTGTGGAGAGGGGTCACATTCGTATGCCCCTGATCAATAATTTAGCGGAGCGACATATTTTTCACATTTTGAAGTGCTCTCCCGGTGTTTTGATGGCTGGCAGAACAGCCAAATAGTGACAGGACGGACAGAGTTTAGAGTTTGTGATAAAACCTGAGGTGCATCCGCTGAGAGTAAAAACTATGATGACAACGATATCAAGAACTTGCATCAAATACGAAAGAGACGAGAAAGACCAGTGTTGAAGTTTGCATGCTTGCTTTCTCTATGGATGGACCTAGAAAGAGTGTAAGTAAAACACATGAGGTCCAAGCACATAATGTATTTAAATGTCAAAAAGCGTATAACGTTGGGGATTGACTAGTGAAGTGAAGGAATAAACCCTCTGTGGAGAAACCTTAGTTAAGGAGTCGATCCTGCAGATGGAGGAAAGGCAGCGGAGAATGAAATTGCAGAAAAGAGGTCAGCGTTTTTTAAAACAAGCCTTTGTTATCTCTCATTAGCAGATGGATGGCTTGGTGTGGAAGCTTCTGGGTAAGGAAACAGAGCTCTTTGACAGCTGATATTAAACATTAACACATCAATGACTTTAATCAGGGCTCATTTGCATACACAGTCTCATCTCATCGTCAAAGGATCCACGCACACTGGCAAATGCTTGCCCTCAGACATGAGCAGACCTACTTATGGAGAGACCCTCTCGCCCCTCTCGGCTTGTGTTGGGTGGAAAGACAGCAAGTGATCATCTACAGGAAAGCTGGATGGAGAAATTCTTGCAAAAGTTAATTGTACACCCATTTTAAACCTTTCCTTCCTGACCTGCTCAGGGCATGATCTTATAAATTAATCTGATAAATGATTTGATTGCATTAGATCAAAACAAAATAAAACACTTACTAAAAAGAACTGAAATATTTGTTCACCTGTATGTCATGTGACCATTAACCAACATTGAAGAAACATGAATAGGCAAATCCCTGGATAAAGAATTAAGGGTATGCTCAGAGAATGGTTGAACTGTGTCCCCTGCTTCTCAAGAGGCTCTCCTGCTTTTAGTTGTGTAAATAATGCAAATGTGATTGCTTAGGACCCCTGAAGTCATTAAATATCTTTTGGATCTGTGCTGAAAAAAAGCACTATCAACATGAGTAGACAGAGACCCACAAACATTGTATTAGTGTGTATAGTGACCGTTGCAAAAACAAACTTTTTTGTTGTACATTTGCACATAGTTTGTGATGTGTGGATACCTAAATATACATTGAAGCGTTTCGGGAAAAGTATTTGTTCAAAAAAGATCTAAGAACAGCTGAAGATGTGAAATTGTTGTATTTAGCTGGGCTCAGACTACAGGAGTTTTAGGCGATTTATTTCAAATTTGCCCCTCCCGACAATCTGAGAAAATGTGGACTGTGGACCCATGACATTTGTCGGTTCTGATGTTTGGCAGAGATTATCTATTAATGTGAGGCATTTACAGATCAAATCTTTAACTTCCCGATCTGCTCACAGACACATTGGGCCACCCTAATTTGATCAAACATTTTTTATATATTTTTTAAAATATGTCAGTTCACAATAGCCAATGAGAAAAGTCAATGAGAGCACTTTTGAAATCGCGACCGTGAAACAAGCTGCTGTGCGGGTCCATTGAACAGTGGAGATGGCGGAACGGCGTGTGGAAGTGTTGCCACAACACGACTGCTTGTATAACGTGTCTTCGAAAACATGGCACAATCGCACGGACAAAGAGAAGAGCTGGGGAGAAATCGTGTTGGTTTTGAACACACCGGGTGAGTTTAGAAAGCTGCTACGTACATGTTTAAATCCCCTTCCCCACCATGAGATCACGTTCCTCCTGGCATGATAATCTTAATAATATCTTGTAGTGTGTGATGCCCTGCAATTTTCAAATCTTGTAGTGTGTGCATATTTGAGATTTGCGAGAAGAAAAAGTTCTGTAAAGATTCTTTTTGTGTGTCATGCCACCAGATTTTATTATCAGTTAGGATTTAAAAACTCCTGTAGTCTGAGCCCGACTTAGAGAAATTAACTAATCGGTTTCTGATTCCTTGAGCATCATACTCCTAACAGTTGTTCTAAAATAACTTTTTAATTACAGCAATTAAATTATGTGCAGTAATTAATTTGACATCACTTATAGCTTAAATTTGAGTTTGGGTGAACAAAAAAAAAATCCCGCCCAGCAAGTGAACGCAGCTAAGCCTTCAAGGTTGGTATGTTTGGTTTCCATGCGCATGTGATGGAAAAAGCATTTCCCAGCCGAACAATGGCTATCATCTCTAAGCCCTGGGCATTAATATATAGACGTGTTGTGATAAAAGCCGGGAAATAAAGTGACAGGTAATTAAATTTGCCTGAAACAGAGACTAATCAGTGGGCTCTAATCAAGGTCTACATATCATTAGTCATAGGGACTTCAAACAATCAAAACAATTAGCCTTAAGTGTTTCAAAACATTTGTGCTCCAAACATTTGTGAAACTTATTAAAGCTCAAAACGCATTAGTGCTGGTCACAGAGCTGTTAGGTTGGGTGTATTAGATGATGTCAGCCCACATATCAGTGAATTCTCCACATGCCACATATAGCAAATGATTTGATTGTTGCACTTGTGATTTCTGCTTGCTCAACAGGAAGCAAGCTTAAATATGTTTCCACCTTCAACAGACTGGATTCATGGTGCATGATTGAGTTGTTTGTATGAGGGGCTCTAGAAAGCTCTTAATTGCTCACAGGATGAGAATTAGTGTTAATTGTCTGGGAGAAATGATGCTGGTAATTGGAATGATGGGCAATGCTCTTGAAAGAGAACGACTTGTCCTTAAGCGCAGAGCTTTTCTGCTAGAGCAAACTCTGGATAATCATGCAGATCTCTTCATTCATCCTATTCGCTTCTGTCCCTGAAAACCCTTCTCGCTCGCTCAGTTTTTTTCCCCCTTTGGTTTTAGCATATCTCTGCTGGTGCTGTTGACATTTGCCCTGAAACTCTGCTTTTCTCCATCTGTGGGCAGAAAAGCGAGAGACAAACCAAAGCCAGAGGGAATGAGAGACCCTCAGAAGGTCAGACGTAGCCTGGGCGCTCCAGCCAGAAGCCTGAATAATAGCCTGAATAATAGATGTTGTATTTGTGTGTCAGTGCCTCTGCTGTCTGTGATTTTGACAAACACTTTCCTGGAATAGCTTGTGTAATTTGTTTTTGGGCATCTAGGGTGGTATAGTGACAGTAATATCTTAATTTGTCACAAGGTATGCAAAATCAAAAAACTGAGCTGATTCATTTAATATTAAATATGAGCCACTTAGAAGTAAAAAAAAAAAAAACTATTTTATGGATTATCATGTTTATTTCAAATTTCTTTAGAGAGGAGTATTCTTTTCTATTTTCACCCAAATTAGGATATTGTGAGCATTATAGGGTGCTAAACACTCATGCAATGTGTGTTTCATTTATGTTGAAAGCTAGTGGGTGCCCTTGTGCAGAAAGTTTACGAGAGACTCATATAAGTCATTAAATATATGATGTTCCAGGAAATTGACATTCCAGTAAATGGACAAAGTCATCCAGCTTTCGCTGCAGCCGAATGAAAAGCAGATAGAAACATTTGACTGAATGACATGATAAACGATCTCGATACGATTGAGACAACATAGTTAAATCTGTATTCTTCAAGCCATCTCGCAATGCAAACCATCTCGCAATTCTAATCTTTATTATTGTACAGAATACTATAATATATTTTCTACCTCACAGAAGGAAGTCATTTCAAACACTCGACTGATGTTGAACGCGAACGCGCATCACAGAACAGTGCAAGGCGAGCATTTGTGCTTATAAAACGTAAACTTTTAGATTTTTTTCAATGACCGATCATTTCGCTAGATAAGACCCTTGTTCATCGTCTGGTATCGTTTAAAGCCCTTTGAAGCTGCACTGAAACTGTCATTTGGACCTTGAACTGTTGGTGCCCATTGAAGTCCATTTATATGGAGAAAAATCCTGTAATGTTTTCATCAAAAACCTTAATTTCTTTTCGACTGAACAAAGAAAGACATGGACATCTTGGATGACATGGGGGTAAGTAAATTATCCGCAAAAGTTTTTTTAAAAGTGAACTAATCCTTTAACTATAATGCTTTAATTAGTTACCATGAACTAATAATGAACTGCATTTATTTATCATTGTTAATGTTAATTTCAACATTTACTAAAGCACTGTGAACTAACATGAACAAACCATGAACAGCTGTATTTTTGTTAACGTTAACAAAGATAAACTAATGCTGAACAGAGGTGTTGTTCATGATCACTAATGCATTAACTAATGTTAACTAATACAACCTTATTGTAAAGTGTTACCATAATTTTCTCTCGCATCACTGCAGGTGTATCATTAGCTATGTTTCCATCCAAAGTTGCACATTTTGTAAAAAAAAAGTTTTTATTTTGCATAAGACATTTGTGAATAAAGCACCATTTTCTTCCCTTTTGTTCAAGACAACAAAACTGTCACTTCCTCGTAGAGATGCACGATTTTTTATATACAGTATTTTTAAGCAATGCTACTTACACTAACCATTGCGATTAATAAATACATATGTTTATGGAAAATACCAGAGACTTCTTGCAGAAATCAAATATAATTTTATAATTGTGTATTTATTTGGTTTCATGTTTTACCGTCTCTTCCCTGTGCCTTTGTTTGATACCGGACTAATTAATCTGCTTATGGCATAACAGGGCTCCAGACTGCGTCCTTTTTTCCTGTCGGTGCGGCTACATTTAGTTAGAGGTCGCACTGGCGCCAAAACGTGGCCCAACTGATAAGAGCTGCCATTTGTTATATATGAGAAACAGCAAACAAAACGAAAGTGAAACGAAACCGCACTACTCGTTTGATCTGCGCAGCATGGACCGTTTATAAGGCTTTTAAAATCAAAAATCACTAACATTCACCATGGATTTAATGTAGCGCTATATGTAAACCATGCTATTGTGATTATAGTCAAATATTTTTTTTTACTTTTTTTCATCTTGGTTCGTACAACCTTTTGAGAGTGAAATTCAAGTACTTTTCAAGGGCTTTCAAGTGCTTCACTCTTTTTCCAGCACTTCAAAGCTCTAAATATTGCCCAATTTTAATGTTATTTTTAATGGGATGATTTGTAAAACTAAAAGTTTAAAGATGAAGGACAACTAACACTTTGTTGCTTTTATGTAAAAAAGAGACATGGAATTACCACTACAAACAGTATATGGCGGCAGAGGAGCACTTATTGACTTATTAGCCATTTTACTTTACAGTTGTTGTTGTGTTACTTGTTAATGAAAGTTAATTTTATCTGCATATCAATTCAATATGTTTATATGTAATATGTTTAGTAACTGCACTTACTAATCCAAAACAATAGTAATTTTATGATTAAATTAACTTTGATAAATTTTTCCTCAGCGCTACCAAATCAGGTGCTGGTGCCACCATCTGTATAATTTAGTGGCACCAGTGCTACTGCTCTCAAGTGTTAGTCTGGACCCCTGCATAAAAACATGCACTCCAGTTAACTCATATAACTCATAACTCCTGTTTTCTTCTCTTCCCTCCGTTGCTCTGCTTGAAAAGGATAACCGTTTAGTGAGATGTGAGAGATCGCTCAAACCTTTTTTTGTATTGTAAAACGTTCATTTTGCGATCTAGCTAGTTTTCAGTCAGCTTAGCTGGTAAAATGGTGGGGTTGTGTGACAACTTGTTAAGGGGGTGGTTTTAAGGTAGCGCTGCAGGGCTACTAGCCCGACAGTGGAAATGCAACTTGATTTTGGCCTCTGTGCTTGCGGTACGAGGCCATTGGCCCACCCGGCATGTTTTTAGTCCTGGCTCTCACTGCCCCAACAGTGGAAAAGCGGCAAATGACTTGTGTATGCCTAGTGTTTGGGAACACAATCATGTAATAGGTTATTATCTGGCAGAGTATTATACACAATCATTTTGATGACACCCTTTGGCTCAGGCATTTCAGAATGACCAAACCAAAATTTGAGATGCTGTGTTAGTCCAGTTATCCAATCACACTTAGTTGAGGCAAAGTTAAATGATTATTTTTTGCTGCGCATCGAGGGATTTATTCAATAAATGTATTTCTTTCGTAGTTTATGCACGCATCTTACCGGATAAAAAAATTATTTGCCAATTTATGCACATCTTGGCATTTCAGTGTTATTTATTTATTCATTTATTTATTTGGTTGGTTGGTTGGTTGTTTGTTTGTTTGTTTTACCTGAACTGAATCAACACTGAACTGACTTGATGACACTATTCTAGTATTTTTTTTAGAGCTGCTTTACAGAAGAATTGAATTCTGTTTGCGTCATTGATCATTACTTTCCTGTTTATTACTTTAAAGCTGCTTTTAAACTATTTGAATTGTATAAAGCACTATATATAAAGGTGATATCCTAAAATCCACATAGAAATAAGTGTATAGAAACATGGCTATTGTTTTATTTTATGCAGCATGTGTAGATGATGCATTTATTGTTATTGTTAGTGGAGCTTTCAAAGGCAGGAATCATCATTACTAGTGCTTTTACTGATCACGTGTGTGTGTGTGTGTGTCATCCTTGTGCTCTAGACATTAATGATTTCTCAGATCATGTGTGTTTAGGATAGTGCGCTGCTACTTTACTAAGTGATCAGATGCACCATATTCATCTACTGAAAAAATCCTGCAGATGCACATTGAAGGAGGAACCCGAGAACGAGATCAAAACAGGCTAGATCACTGAGAAAGAAAACCCCCAGAACACCCTGGCATGTTTGCACAGGCAGACTTCATTCACATTTACTTCATACATCTAAAGGTTTATTTATATCTATTTTGTCTGGTGTTTGTCTCTTTTTTCTTTAACTGATTCTCCAGGCTTTTGTGAATGTTACTGCATGTTAACATGGAAAGACATGGTACATTCTCATCATTGGAGTAGTGGAAAATACAGCCGTAGTACTTGTTTCTGGATCTCACAGAAGCGTTGACGTGGTCTGCACCCACCCTTGTCTCTTTCTCTAACCTGCAGGAGGATTTGTGGAGGGGGCTTGTCTCCTCCATTTAAAGCCCACTAATAGGCCCCATTGTCCAGACCAGCACTCAGCAGCTGCTGCTTTGTGCCTTCATCCTATTTGCTGCTGAGCGCTCACTAAAGAACTGGCTCAAGGTAGTGAATAGTCAAGGGTACAGCTAATTTACCCCCCGATCTCTTGCTGGAGTGAGTGTGTGTGTGTCAGCCAGCCAGCTAGCTAGCTCCCACAATGCTGTGCATGCTGCAGCTGAAGCAAGTGGCTCAGTTATTATCATTCTCTCTCTTTCTGTCAAAGCCGGAGCAAAATCCTATTAGGTTTTTCACTTCTCACCTGTTTGGAAGTGGAAAAAAAGTCCAAAGGAGCTTTTGTGAAACCAATTTTTCAGATGCTTAACTTCTGATATGAAGAGTCCAGATACAGAGTCTGGATGGAGAGCAGAAATGTTCAGCCAGACTTTAATCAAGTATCTACACCAGATGTGATTAAAGTAATAATTCAGCCACAGATCATCTACTCACACCCATGTCGTCTTAAACACATAATGGAGCAGAAATACCACAGTCCGTGTCACACGGTTATAGGAAATATTCACACTGTTATGACGGTGATATATCAGCATTCTATTGACCTCATGGAATGGTGTGACTTATGCTTTTAACCAATCTATAACATTTTCTGCTATTTTTAATGTTTCAAAAAAAAAGCCTACTTTATCAAACTCCTCCTTGGCCGTTGGCTTTGTAACTTGGTAGTAAATCATAGTAAATCGCACATCTTTATTTAGAGCAGGTTGTCTTGATTCAAACGAGAAAATCTTGTGAATATCCTCACGGAGAGACATGACATGCTGCTTGGCTAAAGCTACAGGACTTCTGGAATTTAATACTCCGTACAAAATCGAATTCTTACCTACTATATATTAGAGAGTAGTATATAGTATTTGAAAAACAGTAGGCGAAAAGTTCCTTCCGCTGAGATTCTGAAGTGCACATTCAATGGACACTTTACTATCCCATAAGACCATGGGAGAGGATTTATGAATGGAAGGGAAGCAACACAACTGATGCTGCAGGTAACAAGACCGTAACAACATGGCTGATGTAGTGCATCTGAATTTCATTCATACTACCCACATTCATACTTTATAGAACATACTTTTTTAATAGTCACAAAGTAAATTCAGGCAAACAATGGATGTCTAAATTTTATGTCTTTAAATGTCACATCTGTCTGAAATGAATGAATTCTCACACAGCTGCTCTTGAACAAATGCAATACATGCAATTCTGGGAATGATTTACAATTCAATTTCCTGCACTACTGTATGATGGCAAATTACAGAGGAAATGTAGGGAATTAAATGTCCCAGAGTTCTGTGCTGTGACACGTAGAAACAACATCATTTATACCTTCAGTTATGGCAGACGGCACAACTAGAAAACAAAACCTTTGTCTCATTGTTTCTTTAAAACCTGAACACAGCATTAGTGCTGATCAGGATTGGGGAGTTCTGAGCTAATTGTTCAGTTCGCTCTGTTTCAGACATGATTGTTGGACCTTCTTGTTTTGAAAAGCTTCTAACTGAATGGACACTAGGAGACGTAGCATGTGATTTTGATCAGGTCAGGGCTCTATTTATCTCCAGGAGGTGTTAAAGTATTAAAGGTCATGCATGCATCGACCAATAAGAGCTTGTTTCTGAGTTTGGTCATCGTGATTCCTCGGGAAACACAGTCCATAAGTGGTTCTGATTGGGTTATATGTGTGTTGTCCTCAGATACAGCTAGAAGGGGACTTTATTGCATTTTCATTATTGACTCATCTTGGCTAAACTTTTGAGATTTCTGACTGAATGTGAAGTTTTTGAAACAATTGTTAAATAACCAATAAACCCACACCTGTAACAGCACATCAGTTTAACTCTATTAATGCATCATACTGCCTTTGTATGTCATAACCAGCCACAGATAGAATGTAATGTTTATATTATATTTGTTTTATATGTGTATATATACACTCACCTAAAGGATTATTAGGAACACCGGTTCAATTTCTCATTAATGCAATTATCTAATCAACCAATCACATGGCAGTTGCTTCAATGCATTTAGAGGTGTGGTCCTGGTCAAGACAATCTCCTGAACTCCAAACTGAATGTCAGAATGGGAAAGAAAGGTGATTTAAGCAATTTTGAGCGTGGCATGGTTGTTGGTGCCAGACGGGCCGGTCTGAGTATTTCACAATCTGCTCAGTTACTGGGATTTTCACGCACAATCATTTCTAGAGTTTACAAAGAATGGTGTGAAAAGGGAAAAACATCCAGTATGCGGCAGTCCTGTGGGCAAAAATGCCTTGTTGATGCTAGAGGTCAGAGGAGAATGGGCCGACTGATTCAAGCTGATAGAAGAGCAACTTTGACTGAAATAACCACTCGTTACAACCGAGGTATGCAGCAAAGCATTTGTGAAGCCACAACACGCACAACCTTGAGGCGGATGGGCTACAACAGCAGAAGACCCCACCGGGTACCACTCATCTCCACTACAAATAGGAAGAGGCGGCTACAATTTGCACGAGCTCACCAAAATTGGACAGTTGAAGA